>NEWO01000714.1:60933-172411 GCA_003013225.1 Phalaenopsis aphrodite
AAATATAAAACAACTCAAAATTTAATCACAAACATCATACAAAATCACAACTTCAACTAAATTAAGATGTCTCTGTCGGATGATCGGGAATCCCTCGGAGGAGTTAACCTATGGTTGCTAACAAGGCTTCCCACGGTTTAAATGAAATTATGGAACTCATTAAGTTGGGTTTGATAAATTCATTTGGACTAAGTGAATCCAATAAAAAATAGTGATCGGAACGAGGGAACCGTAGGATCCTAACCGGTGTCGCTCTAATCAACTTTAATATGCCCTCATAAAATTTAAAGAACTTCTACCATGAGGCCACCTGATTTGATATTATAACTTGACACAATAGATAATTCAAACTCGTCGCGGTAGGAGCTTGGAGCTAGCATAGTGGGCAGCACGACCATCTTCAACAGTAAAAACTGTCTTCCTCAGCTAAATCAATCTTCCTTCCTTAGACTTAAACAACAAATCCATAGGACTTCAAGGTTGCTTGCTTATGCAATGTAAATCCTCACCTTATCTTTAGGCCTTTACATAACCCTGCTATACAATATAAGCCCTAACTCGTCTTAGGATTTCGAGGTTGTCGTTTGTCACGACCTAAATCCTCACATCTTCTAGGCTATTTGTGTGATCATTTCACACAAATGTAAGCCCTAAAATAAAAAAATTGGCAGGATGAAACACCTAAATATTTCTCCTCAAAACTAAAGCCAAACATTAGGATAGCTTGGGAAGTCACCGAGGTTCTCCTCTGGATCCATGACATCCCCTAGTTCTTCCTTCCTTTAGATTCTACAATAAAATGTTCCAAATTTGAACTAATCCCCTTTCACACCTGTACATTTGATTTTGTTGAAGAGTCCTACTCTTTGAAATTCCTTGAAGATTATATTTCTTGATTTTTATCGAGAGTCTTCTGAAATGACTTTAGTCATTTAAGATGTAATTAACTATAGGGGCTTGCCCTTATAGGAAGCATGTCTGAACCCAGTTTAAAATAAACCCTATTTAATCTTTATATTAAATAGGAGAACTTGTCAGCAAATACAAAGGTTTTGCAGACCAAACGGACGTCATACTTCCTTAGTTTATTTTGATTGAGCCTCATCCTCAAGTCTTGTGTTTATCCTTCAGGATAGATACAGGCTTCGAGGTACAGTGCTCTTTCATTTTAAACTATGAAAAATATGGGGTCAGTTTGATTTCATACTTCAATGTTCTTCCGAAGCGGGCGAAGGGATTTCGATTCCGACAGCTTCTTACAGGCAACCCCACAAATCAACCCAAAATAACGCCGACACTCCCTTAGATTGGGCTAAGGCCTCCCGAACATGCTCGACTATTTGCTTAAATTCCTTTTCTTGTATGGCATTGGAGAGTGAATCCTTCTTTTTTTCTCATCTCTATTCGCTAAGGCAACTTTCTTCCTTTCATCTATGATATGTATAATCTCCGGTTGATTGACTTTTAGGGAGGCTAACTGTGGTGGTTGAGACTGTCCTTGAGTTGTGGCTATGGAGATCATGACAGCGGCCATCTCTTCCATTCTTTTCTTCATTTAGCTGATTTTCTCATCCCTTAGGAAAACAGCTCTATGCAGCTCATCTACGGCGTTCTCTTCGATGAGAGGTTGAGCGTTGTGCACTGATGCAGCGGCTCTGGTCTCGATGACATAGATATTCATGAAATCTTCCTCGAGTTAATCATTGAAGTCAAAATCTTCTTCATCATCAATAGAAACTCCATGTTCTCACGCCAACTCAGAAATCTCAACTCTGAGCTTTTCAACCTTTTCTTCAATTATTGATTTTATATAGCACCTTGAGATCTGGAGGACTTTCTTGGACATCCTCTACTTGCCCATCCATCTCGCTAGCAACTGCTGTGATAATGCTGGATACATCAGACCCTTGCTTCATTCCATATCTTGTTATATGGGCCCACTGGACCGTATCAATATGGCGACCGTGGGTGCCCAGAACATTTTCTTTGAAGGTGAAGTCTTGATATGGAGTGTCTCAGTAAAAACATCGGCATGTTGAAAAGAAGTATGCTCCCCATGGTGCATACCAAATACAGTACTTGGTGATCTCTTTGTCTTTTCCTTCGAAACTTTAAGAACATCCTTTTGACTGGTAGTTAGTAGAATTCTCAGACCCAAACACAAATTAACTGGTCGACAGCCTATGGGTCTAATAATGATAGAATCGATATTGATGATGACAATATCAACTCTGCTTCCCAAGCGGAACCTGACGGGAATGTGAGGAGGCAAGGCTTCAGTTGATTTCTGAGATCGTTTGGTAGATCTGATGTCTCTTAGAATTTCATTCTTCATGTGAGGGGATACTACCAATCCCACTCATTTGAGTAATTCACCAACTGAACAACCTTCTTTGGCAGTTAGTCTCTGGAAAACTGTACTGACTAGGGTGATAGGAGTAGGTTTCTTTCTCTCCCTGCCATGTCCATGAGGTGATGGTGAAGTAGTGGTGAACTTCTAGATACTTTTGTACCCATTATTATCTATTAAGGGATGGAACTTACTCCCTTGCAGAAGTGGATAGGTCTCCAATAATCCTGACTCCTCCTGAGGACCGTCATCAGTAGGTACTTCCTTAGAAATACGAGCTTCAGCAGCCCTCTGAACCTTTTGGCTGCGGTTTTTCCTTTGAGTTTGGGTTAATGGTGTGGTTCTTGAACTTGATCCAATTTCAAATACTGACGGCAGGACAACTAATCCTTCAGTTGGTTCTTTGACAATCATAACTGCTTTTCCCTTAGCAGAAACGAGAGCAACAAACTTAGCATGTGTCGTGGTGACAGTAGTCTTTACTTCCTTGTAAGAAGCGAAATTCTATGGACAGTTTAGGTTAAACTCAGTAGACTGTTCCTGAACCTTTAGAGCGATGACTTTCATCATGAAAAACGGGGCTTTCCCGACTATAATCTCAAGTTCATCAAATCTTGCTCCAAACTTGATGGTGAAGGTGACATTGTGGGCACTGTGACTCATCGGCATGTTGCACAAAAACGTGAGTGTTGGGAATGTCATTGCAGCAGCTTTTAAAAAATAAAGCTCTAGTTTAATTATTTGGCCAATACCTCATGATCTTAGTGCAAGCACTACAAATTAATAGAGGTCGATCTGTAAATCGCGTAAGTCTTTATTTACATTGTGGAGATTTTACGATTTTATAAAAATAGTTTGAAAGTATAAAGATTTAATTTATATAATGAAAATTAAAGATCACGCGTAGCACGACACAATCCGATTTAATTTGCAAAATAGCAAATCAAACTCGAAAGGGAAAAAGTAAAGTTTAGAACCCAGTGCGGGACCAACTTTACAGCGCACAAAGCCCAAGTGGAAATAGTCCACCAGCGACCCCACACTAAGATTAAAAAACCCTTAATGGCCTCTTGAACCTTCCTATTCAAAAGTGATTGAACAGACATTCTTAAAGTCCAAAAGAGTTGATCGTACTTACTGAAGAAAGAAATGGGTGAAGCATGCCAACAGAAGAAGGGTAATCTGGTTCATGAGGGACATGAACACATTATCGATATATAAAGATAATATTTACTGATTAATATGAAGAGAGAAGCTAGTCCCCAAAGGAGTCGCCAGAAGCTGTCGGCCACCAGAATAAAAATCCAAATGAAGAAAGGCATTTAATTTACATACATATATCTATATAAGTTTCAAAAAATATGAAATTAAACTAATCCCATATCTTTCATAGTTTAAATGAAAGAGCACTACATTTCAAGTCATGTATCTATCCCTAAGGATAAACACAAGATTTGAGGGTGAGGCTCAATCAAAAAAACTGAGAAATGTATGACATCCATTTGGTCTGTGAAAATCATTTTATTTATAAACCAACAAGTTTCCCTACTTAATACGATGAATTAAATAGGGTTTATGTTAAACTGGGTTCAAAAAAGCTTTCTATAAGGGAAAGCACCTATAATTAATTACATCATAGATAACCAAACTCACCTAAGAAAACTCTCGATAAAAATAAGGGGATATTATCTTCAAAGAGGTTAAAAGGATAGGATTTTTCAATGAGATCGGACAAAAAGGTGTGAAAAGGGAATAACTAAAATTTGGACCATTTATTTTAGAATCCAAATAAGAAAGAACTAGGGGACGTCAAAGACCGAGAGGCGAACCTCGATGACTTTCCAAGCTATCCTATAATTTGGCTTCAATTTTAGAGAGAAATATTTAAATTTTTCATCCTGTAAATTTTATTAATTAGGGCTTACACTCGTGCAAAATGATCACACAAATAGCCTTAAGATGTGAGGATTTAGTTCGTGACAAACGACAACCTCAGAATTCTAAGACAAATTAGGGCTTAAATTGTACAAAAGAGTTATACAAAAGCCTAAAGGAAAGTTTAGGATTTATGTTGCATAAGAAAACCACCTTGAAGTTTGATGGCTTGATTTTTTTTAATTCTAAAAAAAGTGGTTTAGCTGATGTAGACATGTTTTACTGTTGTGCTGTCCAAAATGCTCGTTGAAAGTTTAGGTTTTCTAATGTGTCAAGTTATAATGTCAAATTAGATGTCCCTAAGATTCATGGTTATTTAAATATTATGAGGCATATTAAAGTTGATTAGAGTGACACCGGTTAGGATCCAACGGTTCCCTCATTCCGGCACCACTACTTTCTTTCAGATTCACTTAGTCCAAATGAATTTACTAAACTCAACTTAATTAGTTCCATACTTTCATTTAGACCGTAGGAAACAGGGATTACCAAATGCTCAAATAGAGATGTTTTAATTTAGTTTTAATTGTTGTTTTGTGATGTTTGTGATTAAATTTTTAGTTGTCTTATATTTTGATTGTTGTGTCGGTAAATTTTATCTTGATTAATTTTTAGTTTTGGTTTTGGTTGTGCGCCTATACTAAAAGTTTTGGTTTTCATGCAAGGTGAAATCATTGTTTAACATGCAAGCTTAAGGAAAAAAGTACAAAAAGGTAAATGCAATAATTTAAAAGCGTACTTGTCGATTCTTCTCGTTCCTTCTCCTGAAAGGTTAGTACTTACAAGACATGTATATAATTTTGTAGGGAATTTAAATTACAGAAGTGGACAAAGGTTTAGCTACCGAAACCCAAGCTATGACTTTATTGAATCTCAGAAGATCCTAGTGGATGGTTTTAAAATAAAATATGACAAGTCCAATTTGCCTTTCAGAATGTCCAATAGATTTCAAAATGTTCGAGGCATAACCCTGGACTATTTTGAAGATCTCTTGAAATATTCCAAGTTTATTTTTTACTTATCATATTGTTTCATTAATCATTCAAGGTTGAATTTTGAATACCCTATTACTCAGTGAAACTTGATAATTTAATTATCCCGAACAGAGAATACTCAGGTAATCAATTGATGTTTTGTTTAAAAGTTATGTAAGTGGGTGCCCCTAAGGCAAGTTTAAGTCATTTAAGATTATGGTGCCCGCAATTAAGGTCATACTTGTAGTGTTTAAAAATGTTAATCACCAATCATGTTATCTTCTAAATCTGATCAATTGAGTGTAGACATCGAGCCTATGTCATTACTAAACCTTTAATAATTTTCTCTTTTTTCCCTTGGTTAATCCTAGATTTTAATTAAAGACCAAAATAAAAAATAACAATTTTGCCCTTGGGGTAATTTGCGCCATAACTTATTAAACACAACTCAAATGACTCGAGCATTCATAGTGGTATATCCATGAGTTAATTGAAACATCGAAGGAGAATAACGTGAGTTTTTTTTTATTTAATTTCAATAATTATTTAAATTCATGAAATAAGGTTTTGAAAGTTGATTTATTTAACTATCCAAAAGAAAATTTTTATTCACGAAAAAATTATTAGAGATTCCCTTAGGTCATAGAAGCATTTAAGCAAAATTTCATGATTTTTTGAATTAATTTTTTATTATTGGTATTTAATTTTGGATCAATTTCAATGATTTAATTAAATAGATAATAGTGTTTTAATTATAAATATTATTTTATATTTTTATTAGACTTCTCTCAGTTCATCAAGTTTTGTATTTCTATGATTTTTAATTAATTTATTATAATTATTTTAATGAGAAAATAAGGAAAATTCATTTTTAAGCTTTTAAAATTTCTTTTTTAACTTAAAAAAATTTGGAAAATTATTTTAATGATTCTAAGTGATCATGAAAAATTTGTGCACATTTTGAACTATTTTTTGTTTTTTTTTTAAATTTTGATTATTTTAATTATTTTTAATTCAAAATACACTTTAAAAATGACATATTTTTACAAAAATAAATTTTTTTTTTATTAAATGCCCCTAATCATAAGGAACTCAAAAAATAATTTTTCATGATTTTTCTGAGCTTATTTAACTCATTTTAATTATTTTTGTACAAGAATACAAAGTTTCTTTAAAAATCAATTTTAGTGCTTGGATTAAACCAAAAATTTTTGTAAATTTTTACCGTAAGTAAATATGATTTTTATGCACAATGTGGAATTGATTTTGTCAATTTTTTATAAGTATATAATTTACATAAATTAACACAAGATATATACACTAAAGTAAATATAGAAATTTACAAAGTTATTCAAGCCATCATGGTATTTTTTCTAAGCTTCTCTAACCATAGGAAGCCTACTAAAATTATTCCCATAATTTTCAAAGTGATCTATTAGTTTATATAAATAAAATATTCCAAAATGGCAACCTTAGCTTGAAAATTAAGGTTAGAAGCATAGAGATGTCCTCTGACCTTGGAAAAATCAAAGGACATGGTCTCAATCATGAGGAAGAAACCCTCAAAATTTCAAGCCATGGTGAGCAATGTAAGGTCATAATGAATTAAAATACTCCAAAGGGTATTTAATTCATTAAAAATTAGGGAATAAGAAAATAATTTTTATTTTTAGTCCACATTATTCTCCTCTGTTCACTGAGCAAGAGGGTATTTTTTTTATTTTAATGATTTTTCTAGAGAAAGATCTGGGAGTTTGAAGTTCAGATATTAAATTAAATTCATAAAATTCATATTTTTCTACATATTCATGCGGCGCCAACTCATCCTTTGGCAGCTCCGAACTCACACGTGGGTGCTCCCATTTGTTGTGCTTTCCACTTAGGCATGCCACATGGTCCGCGGTTCACGTACCAAGAGTCTGTCTGGCTTGATCTCCTCCGTTGATTAAATAAATGCGTGCTCGGATGGTTCCCCATTATCATCCCTAACTGACTTAACTTGTAAGTCATTCACACTAAAACCTTAAGATCTCTGCCTAGACTCAACCAAATCACATGGGGTTTGTTTCTAGACCTTCATCTACTCAAGACAAACACATTTATACGGTTATTCAAGTATGAAATCAAGACATTTCAAATGGAGAATCAAATGAAGCTCAGGCTAGGATTAGAGCTAAATACCTTTGTCTGAGAGGGAAGGCCTCAATCAGATGGATGTGGTAGATTCAATTGGATCTAACAAACCTCCGAATGAGGTCTCAAGCCCTGATGAATTGCCTAAGTATGATTTTGATCAAACTTGATTTCAGGTATTAATCTAGAGCTAAGTTAGAGGCTGTTTGAGAGAGAGGTTAGGACCAGTATATGAAACTTCAAGTTGAGCATAGAAGAGTTTAGAGTTTCTAATGGTGATGGTTCCTTTTCTAGTTTTCTAGGAATAGTCATCGGGAAAAATTCTATGGCTAGACCCTAGGCTACTAAAGAGATAAAACTAAACCTCAATTAAAGTGAGGTTAATACTAAGTAAAAACATCAAAGGGGAGGGAGCTTATCAGAGGAGAGGCTATAGTAGTTGACCGAAGTGGGAGGCTCTTATTCTTCCTGTTCTCTACACTAGAGACTAAAGAGTTTGAGTCACTCTATCTATGTAAATGATGCCTATTTATAGGTTAAGAGGCATTGGTAGAGGCCTCCATGGCTGTAGATTGGGTAGTGAGTCGATAACCACCATTATTTCAGTGGTTGGACGTGTCACGGATCGCCGCCGATGAAGCAACGCGATGATTGATCATTAGATCCATTGATAAATACCACGGATCACTGGCTTGAATTGATGATGTAGTCATGTCAGCATCAAGCATGATCACATTGAGAAACATTCGGAATGGTCATGCCTAAACTAGGTGTGACCACAACGAGAAACATTATGACGTGGTCACACCCCAAGAAACATTCTGGCATGGTCGCACCCAATGCGGGCATGACCACACCCATAGGGCATGACCAAGCCGAGAAGCTTCTCAGCTTGGCTACCCATGATCCGAGGGTTGCTACATCAGAACAAAGTGTTAGCATAGTAGTCCAAAGAGGGTCTATGAGTGTGTTTTGAGCAAAACATGAGTTGGTTGACCAAAAATGAGGTCAACAGACTTTTCCTCCTTGACTTTTATCAGGGCAGTGGTAGTAACAGGCATGCTAACAATAAACTTAGTAGAGTTAGCAACAATAACTCTAACAACAACAATAAGAATAATTTCAATATCAGTAGAGATAATAATAGTTTTGATAGCGGGCTTAACAACAACTTTAGACTTTTTCTCGACTAACGCCCTTTTTAAAGAGAGGAATTCCTCATTACACATAAAGTTGAACTCCATAGCAGGATCAACAAACTCAATGGTATCAAGTTTAAAGACAAAAATTATGTATTAATAAGCTTGACATCAGTGTAATCAAATCTTTTTCCAAACTTTATTACTACTGCATGAAGTACCTACGTCACTAAGAGTCTTCGCTATAAAAACATAAAATTATATTATCAGCATGGAAAGGGGGTCAAGTTTTTGCACTTTTTCCAAAGATTGAATTTAATGAAGATAAACACAAAGTAATTACGTCAAATTACGGTTTCAAGTTTTTGGCACTGTTGTCGGGGACTAAAATTAAAGAAGATATACAGAAAGAAAGTACATCAAATTGTGGTATCTCACAATGGTGAGTTGATTTTTCATTTGTAGGTCATAAGGGTTGGAGTCAAGAGCTGTAAGGAGGGAGATTTTAGAGTTCAATGAAAATCACCACCTTTGAGGTACATTGTCACATCGTCTTCAGGGTGCATTGTTACATGATCTTCGGAAGATGTCATTGCACATTAGATGAGGTACATTGTTACATCATCGTTAGGGTGAGTCATTGCACCATATTAGGGGTGCATGGTGCATTTTAATGCCATCGTTGGGAGGTATCATCACACTATATATGGGTGCATTGTTACACAATCATCAGGACATGTCATTGTACCATATTTGAGGTGCATTATTGCATCTTCTTAGAGAAGCATCATTTCTTCATACACGGGGTGCATTGTTACACTGTCATTGAGTGTGTTGTTGCACATATTTGGGGTGTGTTGTTACACCTTCTTTATGAGATGTCACACATTGCATGTGGGGTGCATTGTTACACCATCATCGAGAGGCATTGTTGCACTTTTCATGGGGTGTGTTATTAAACTTTCAATGGAGTGCATCATTGTGCCTTATTTGAAGATTTGATGATACATTATATTCGGAAGGCCTCGTTACAGTGCATGTAATGTGTGTGGTTATACAATCTTTAAGTGATGTCATTTCTTCGTATGTGGGGTGCTCTATTAAGTGTCATTGAATCATATTTCGAGTATGTTGTCATGTTAATCCCCTCATTACTCTATAATGTAGGATGTGAATCTGCATTGTATGTTAGGGCTTCACAAGGGACTTTACTGCAAGGATTAAGTGGTAACTAATGAAGGTTAGCAGTGGCTGGCTGATAGTGGTATAAGTTAGCCAAAGGTGTTAGTCAAAGTTGGATACAACTGTTTGACGATGGCGGTAAGATATGGCAGCGTTTGTGAGATTTGGCGGTAGTGGCTGCTAGTGTGAGAGGCATTCGACAAATATGCGGTGTAGAAAGTATGTTGAGCTTCAACTCCTTCTCTTCTTCTGGCTCCTAGTATAGGTCTGCTATCAAAAGAGAGGTAGGACTCTATTTATATTATTACAAATGGTAAGAAAACAAAGAAATCCAGACATCTTTGATCAAAACAATATAAGGAGGTTCTATCAATCAAATGGAGTTTTGAAGACATTTAAGTGTTTTAATGGTGTTAGAATTGAGTGATCATAGGCTTGTTGGATTCGTCTCGCTGAGATACTTGATTTGATTATAGTATATTAGATTTATATCTCATTTGACCTTCCAATTATGTACTAAAAATTTTCAAAAATAGTTTAATGGCTTTTTTTGGGCTAAATTTGACTCGACTTGGACCAATTTTGGTACAATTCGGTCTGTCTCTCAAGCCAGTCAGTTTGACCATAAGTTAGCTAAAAGTAAAGTTCTAGATGCCCTTTAATTGAATTTTGATCGTTTCTTACTAAAAAAATATCTTGAGATTTGTGTCAAATTATGGAAATTTATTGATGGCATATTACTTGAAAAAATTAATTTTTGAACCTAACATATGATATGTTTCAAAATAATATCTCCAGCTTATATACTAAAAATTAAAATATCATATTATAACACCTTATTTAATTAAGTTAAAATTTAGCTTTTAGAATTAGAATACCTAGAGATGTATTGCTATTAAATAATTAATATATATATATATATATATATATATATATATATATATATATATATATATATATATATATATATATATATATATAATTTTTCAATAAAAAAATTGTGATATCTTCGACTGCATGCTTTGAAAAAGGATGTTATAAATTTAGGTTGTGAAAAAGGATGTTATAAATTTCGTTTTAGTAATTACCAAAGAAAAATATGTTGAGATTCTTATACCTATTTTTTACTATTATTGATGATATTGCACTTTAAAGAAGGGAATTTTTGATGTTTTGTTGCAGGTATGTTGAATTATGGTCATTAGAGCAAAAAGATGCAAAAAGGAGCAAATTTGGAGCAAAAAGGAGCAAATTTGGAGATTTAACTTAGGGCGCCGACGGCGAGCCCAACGGTGTCGACGACGGGTTTTTCCCGAGAGTCCAGAATAAAATATTCTAGAAGGCCGCCGACGGCGCCATCTAGGTTGCTGACGGAGAGAATGTCGGTTCTCTTAATAGGTGCATTGAATGTGGATATTTTTTGAAGGGACGCTTAGGCAACTCTTGGAAAACTCTTCTACAACTTTAAGAGAAACATTTGGGCCGAAAAAAGAGGAGCCCCGTGGTGGTGTCCACTGAGTTTTTGTTGTTTGTAGAGTGTAGAGAGTTTAATTTAGGGTTAGTATTGTGTGGAATTCTTCAAGAGATTGTAAGACTGGAGGGAAAGTGATAGATTTCTTCTTCCTTGCCGCTTTGAAGAAGAATTTTGTGTGTTGTAAAGAAATGAAGAGATTCAGAGGAACTTCGAGGGGTTTGCTTATGGAGGCATTAGAGATAAGTGGTATTTACTTATTGAAGTTTGTATGACTTTGCTTTTATATATAAGTTCAAAGTTTTGTCGTATCTTTTCCATGAGTTCTGAGTAGTTTTCTCTATCTATCTCTTTGTCTTGAGATTTTGTGAAATGATGATTTGAACTAGTTGAGCCATGAGAATGTTAAAGAAGTGGTGATGATCTTTTCACTTCAATCTTAATTTACTTTCAATCTAGTCAATTGATTTGTTAAAATATGTTGAGTTTTACAACTAAAGTGAAGATTATATCTAAGATTTAGGGAGGTCAAAGTCTTTGAAAGTTGGGTGCAAATAAATAGGGAAATAAAATTACGGGGCGTAGAATTGGAGATTTTAGAGTGACATACTACAATCCTTAATTCGGTCCTATCATTTGGGTGCTGAAGTGTAGATGTTAGCCCTCAGCAAAGGGAACGTGGGAGCTCCAAAGTGAGAGCCGGTATCCTCCCAGCCTAGCCGCAGATTTAATAACCAAGCATAGGATTAATTAATGTCATTTATGCTAGATTAAAAGGTAAAGAATAAAGATGCTCCTATTTGACACAATACAATTTGAACTAATTCGCTTTATCCATTCACTTTAATTTCTTGACAAGGAGAACAATGTTTTCTTATATATTGAACTTCACATTAAAAACTTAATTAGTAGAATTAGTTTAATAAGAGTTTGTTAAAATTACATATTGATAGAGACTTTATATATGCTTAAAAATATAAGAATTTGACATCACTACTAGAAGATTTAAACCCCCGGCAACGGCGGTAAAAACTTGATGCGACTTTTTTATATACCTAAAAAAAAGAATTTGACACCACTACTAGAAGATTTAAACCCCTAGCAATGACGTTAAAAACTTGATGCAACATTTAATATACAAGAGTTTATGAACCCAGATTTATATATTTGTAATGATTTTGTAAAGTCACAATTTCAAATGCAAGTATACGTATCGCTCAAGTAATACATGGCTCTAGTGGAGTTCCGTTTATCGATCCTACAGGGAAGCGATGTAAGAGGTCCTTAGTCAAATTCTAATCTACTACTATTAGTCCTTAGTTTGGAAGTGCAATTTAAAAGGTTTTACTAACAGATACTCCTAAATGTAAGTCTTAAGTTTAAAACAACTAATAACTACTCCTAAATGCAAATATTAATTCTAAAGATAACCCTTTTTGGATGAATTGGTTTGGAGAATTTTGAGATATTAAAAACTACCATTCTTATGTAATGAATTGGATAATTTAAAGGAATGAGATGTATTAAATATTGTATGTGTCAAATAGGAGCAATCATATTCTTTACCCTTTGGTCTAGGCATACAAAACATTGACAAATCTTATGCTTGTTTATTGAATCTGTGGCTAGGCTGGGAGCATACCGGCTCTCACTTTAGAGCTCTCATGTTCCCCTCACCTGAGGGCTAACAACTCCACTTCAGTTTCCAAACCCTAGGACCAAATTGAAGATTTTAGTCTGTCACCCTAAAATTTCCAATTCTACTTCATCAAAGTATATTTCCCTATTTATTTGCATTCAACTCCCATGAATGTCACCATCCATAGAATTTAAATGTGGTTCCACTTTGTTGAGAATTACACCGCCCTTTCAGATCAATGAAAATACAAAAAATTTTAACACTACAACGGGCCCTTGTTATAATGTAAATGAAGTGCAAGTAAAAACCATCACATTTTTAATTAAATCTTCTTCTAGCAAGCATCCTAAAATCCTAAGCATGAATTCTGCTCATTTCAAAAGAAAAGTAAAGTGAAAGCAATGGCATAATCTTCTCATGCCACTATTTCCAAAGAAGAAGAAAGAGTAAGAGAAGCTCATCACAAAACACGAAGAAAACACAACGGAAACTTCATTTAACCAAAGCAAATCCACTAGGTAAGTGTTTACAAAAATCAAAAGATAATGAAGAACACAATACTTAGTTTTTTTCCTTTAAAAGAAAGACGAATATCTCTCCCACAAAGTCTCCCGCCAATCCATGCAATGCTAGAACATCTCCTTACAAATTCTCTCAAAATCTCCTCTATAATCTCTCCAAAAAGGTAGAAATCTACATTTCTACTCTTATTCTAAAAACCCTAAACTTTCTCCACACTTTTCCTAACATTCCTCTCACAAAAAACCTCTAAAAACTGCCACATTTCTAACCTAAATTCATTCTTTTAAAGTGTTGGGACAAAGTTTGAAGAGTTGCCACAGGAAATCTTTCTAAAAGCGTCCTAATACGTTGAATATCGGCCCATAACCGCCAAAAGTCAGTCCATAGTCATCCTGGGAGCCGTCGGCGGGCTTGAGGGCGCCTTCGGCGAGATTTTTTGTCATTTTTTGGACTTCTCGAGTAAATCTTGCCATCGGCGCCGTTTTTTGCGCCGTCGGTGAGCAGACTGCGCAGCTCCACCATTTTGCTCCATTTGGCTCTGTTTTAGCTTTGTTTTGCCCTGTTTCAGTTGAATTGTGTTCCTAACAGATAGCCCTACAAAATAAGCATAAAAATAACCTTCCTTTAAAGTGTACTATCATTCAAAAATATGCAAGAATTGTAATAGACATTAAGCATCAAAAAACTTATCGAAAGGTGTCAGGCCAAAATTTCATTTCTTGCTCATTTTTTCTCCAAATTGCACCGTTTTTTGTTTCTTTTTCTCCATAAATCCATTTCTTGTACCTAAAACCAAAAACATGCAAATCACCTTCCTTTAAAGTGCAATATCATTCAAATAAAGCATAAAATGTATATGGAAAATCAAGCATTTTTTAGGTGTGTCAAGACCCGCAAACTTAACTGTTACTTGTTCTCAAGTAACCCTTTCACTACATAAAAATATGACTTAGGATAGAGATTAACTTATAAACTCCTATACTTTAGTTTAGTAAATAAAATAATAAAATTTAAAAAAACCTTTAATAACTTAGATTCAAACTCTAAGTCTAAGAATACTTAGTAATCAAATTTAGGATTTCTGAATCTCTATTCATTTCAAGAAGAATTGCAATTTGTCATATCAAGGATACTTAGAACATTCTTTTTTTTTCAAGTGAGGATTACTATATCTGGATAGCCTTTAATAATTTTGAACTTCATTATCATCTTCTTAACATCAAAACTCCTTACCTTTCTTCACTTTATAAATTTATATTATTTTATGATTTTTCATAAAGTTTCCTTCTTTTCTTCTTACATGAACCTCTAAAATTCTTAATACTTTAAAAATACAATTTCTCTTACTTTAAATAGAAAAACATAATCTTATCCTTTCTTACCAAATTTCTTTAACCTTAGAATTAATCTTAATTATTAAAAACTTTTACCTAAATTTACCATAATATTTATAAGCATAAATAAAGTCATTTAAAGTTAAACTCCAATTCCAAGGTCATGTTACATTAATTTTTAAAATATAGTTGATAAAGGACAAATAAAATTTAGTTTAGTTCTTTTCAAAAGAAAATTTTCTTTTCCCCCAAACTTGTATTTTTAAATATTTTACAATTTAATTCCATAAAATGTACCAGAAATGAAAAGTAATTGAATTTACTAGCTACTGCAACATCCTATCAAATTTATATACATGCATAATCAGGATGGAATGACAACAGGAGTAAGTAAATTAAGCCTAAAACATGCTTGCAAGAATATTAAACTAAAAGGAAGTATATTCAATTTAAAATTTCATTTATCTTCCTACCCCCAAACTTGATTTTTAGCATGTAAAACATTTAGTGCAGAAAATATAAGTAGGAAGAAAAACTGTTTAGAAATTCTATCTACCACAAATTTCTATCAAAAACATCTACAATTATTTATTATGATAGAAAACATGTAGTAGAAAGTAAATCTAAACTAAACATGCCATAATGAAATTAACTAAAAAAAAGTTTTAACTAGCATAGCATGTATCAGCATTGAAATATAAAAATGTTCTTCAATTCTTATAAATTGTAACACAAACAAGATAAATGTGGTCAATTCTTCCTCCATCTCATCGCATCTCACTAGCTTACTTCCAATTTCTAAAGGAATCCCCACACAAATATATTTGGTGCTTATAAATGATTTTATAGATTATAATCCTAAAGATAAGATTATCCCTGATATATTGGTTCTCAAGAACCAAAAACCAGACATCACCATATCCCAATAATTAAGCACCTCTAGCAGTTATAAGTACAGTGTAAAATCATCCATAAGTTACTCATCAAATAGGTTCGTGACTCCTATCAAATGAAAAAAAAGTCCAAGAAAGGAAGTAACAAAATTGAGATGGAACTATCACTGTAAAAATTCATAATGTCTTTTGTAAAACTCTAGTCTGGGTGAGACCCGAGTTGTAGTGGACTCGTTAATCCAACTATTACAAGAGAACATACAAGTCTAACCATAATAAGAACTTAATAAATCATCTCTCTCATGACACACAAAAAGAAAATCAAAACACTAACAATCCAAACATCTAACAAACATCAAGCAAACAGATCAATCCACACTAAAGAAAACATAATACAACACTAACAATCATGACTCTTAAGCATACTAAATCAAACCACACAAATAACTATGGGTCGCCTCCCATAAAGTGCTTGATTTAAAGTCGCTAGCCCAACAAATTATTCCACCTGGATCAAAATTCCAATTAAGCAATCCTTGATCAATAGCCCAATTTTTTCCAGATCCAGGGATTTCTACAAAGTCCTCAAATTTAAATTTTTCTTTCAGCTCTTCCTTTTTATATTGATTCATAGCTTTGTTTCTCATATTTCTTTCTAGATTCAATATTCTTCTAGTAATTTTCTCAATTTGCATATTAATATCATCCTTGAAATTTATAAGAAATGGATCTTTATATGATACTTCATGATCTCCCAAATTTTGGATCAGATTCTCTCTAGATAATTCAGATTCTATATTAATTTCTTCTATGTTACTCTTCTGTTTCAAATTGTCTTTCAATTCTTCAGGATTTTCTTCCATTGATCTTTCAGTTTCCTTGTCCTTATCTCTCAACTCAAAGCACTTTTGAAACAAATCCTCTAATTCTCTTCTAAATATCAGTTCAATATTTTTAAATTGCTCATAATTCATTTCCTTAGGATTTATCTCAGAGTCACTAGGTAAATTCTCTAGGGGGTAAATGTTAATTGCATTAATAATCTGCCCCAACATCAGAATCTCATTCATTTTGTTTGTATATCATGGAATATGTCATTCAGTGACTTTGAATAACACTTTCATAGGAGATCTTTAACTGATTTCATCATTCAATTCAGGTTCATCTTGTGATTGAGTCGAATATGAAGATATAGAGACTAGTGGTGTATATGAATTTACCAAATAGGTAGGCTTTAAAATTGTATGAGGTAAATTCATTTTAAGGTCATGAAATTTTTCAACAGATGGAGTTAAAATTTTACTATTTTTGGTAACGTCCATCATTTCACGCCTCTCCTGAACATACATACAGTCTTCTTTAAACAATATTTTAGACTCATCATGAAAGTCCATTTCGATCTCATCTGTTAACTTACTCTTAAAAATTTTCTAGAAATAGTTTTTACTTAGATAATCAATTTCATCCATCCAAAAACAATAGTCATCATTTCTCTCAGCTTGATATTTCATAGCCTTTAAAACATCAAAAGTGGTTTCATGGTCATTAATATTCATAGTTAACTTTCACTTTTTCACATTTATCATAGCTTGTCCAGTAACAAGAAAATGTCTACCCAAAATAATGGGAATATCTTTATTTTTCCTCCATATCTAAGATAACAAAGTCCATAGGAAAGATAAATTTATCCACTTTAACAAGCATGTCTTCTATAACTCCTTTTTCATAAATAATAGATCGATCAGCTAACAGAAGGGTTACAATAGTGGGAGAGATATCAGTTAAACCTAACCTTCTAAATACAGATAGAGGCATCACATTAATGCTCAGTCCTAAATCACATAAAGCTTTTCTACATAATCTTTCGCCAATTGCACAACGAATTGTAAAGCTACAATGATCTTTAAGTTTCCGAGCAAAATTTTTCTGAAATATAGCACTGCACTCCTCACTTAGTGCAACTGTCTCGTAATCCACAAATTTCCTTTTATTGTTTAATATCTCCTTCATAAATTTTCCATAACTTTGCATCTGTTTCAAAGCTCCGGCGAAAGGAATATTTATCGTTAACTTCTTAAGTATGTCCATGTACTTTGAAAATTTTTTATCCAACTTAGGCTGTCTAAGTCTTTGAGGAAATGGAGGTGGTGGTCTTTTTAAATTGATTTTAGTTAGAGATATTAATTTTTCCAGATCCTTAGAAACATGTTCTTCAGGTCTTTTAGTTTCCTTTGTTTCTCTCACAACATATTTCTCTTTTCTAACCACATTCTCTATCTCTCATCCACTTTTTAATTGGACAGCTTCTACTTGTTCATTAATGTTCTCTTTAGGGTTGATCTCAATGTTGCTAGGAAGTGTTCCTTGGGGTCTATTGTTAAGTGAATTAGCAATTTGTCCCAATTGAGTCTTTATGTTTTTAATCACAGCATTTTTACTTTACAACTGGTTTTCCATTTGCAGTACCACTTCTTTCATAGACATCTTCTTATCCTCAAACTGTTGATCATTGTTAGAGTCCGGTGGATATGAATATCTATAGTTTGTGTTCCCCTAATTATTTCAACTCCCATTAAAATTTGCATGATTATTTTCCCATTGTTCGTTTTCACCCCAAGTAGTATGACACCAGTTAAAATTAGGATGGTTCTTCCAACCTGGGTTGTAAAAGTTAGAATATGGGTTTTTTATGGTATTTAAAGTCTGATATGATAAGTTAGAATCAATCATATGCCCTAATGAACTTTCCTCACTTACTAAAGTAAATTGAGTTTGGTTCATTCCAAATTGGTCCAACTTCTTTAATATTGCAGCAACTTGAGATGTAAGAATTGAAATCTCATCTGTATCATAAACACTGGCTACCTTTTTAGGATTTACCCTTGTAGATGGCCATTGAAATTCGTTTGCAGCCATATTGTCAATGAACGCATACGCTTCATTGAATGGTTTTGACATTAATCATCCACGAGCAGCAGCATCAATTATAAACCTAAGGGATTCTACCAATCCATTATAAAAAGTTTGAATAATTAACCAATTAGGTAGAGCATGAAGTGGATACTTTCTTAGGAGTTCCTTAAATCTTTCTCAGGCTTTGTATATTGATTCCCCTTCATACTGACAAAATGAGATAATATCTTTTCTAAGTTTAGTAGTCCTTGTAGGTGGAAAATACTTAGTTAGGAATTTCTAAGTTAACTTATCCCAATTTTTAATAGAGCCAAATGCTAATGAGTATAACCACATTTTAGCCTTATCCCTTAATGAGAAAGGAAAAAGCCTTAGTCTGACAGCATCGTCTGACATACCGTTATAACAAAATAGCACAAAGTTCTATAAAATTTGATAAGTGTAAATAGGGATCCTACGAAGGAGTTCCCCCAAACTGATTGTTCTACACCAGTTGGATAATCTCAGGATTTATTTCAAACGAGTCAGCTTCTACGAATGGGTTTTGTATACTTGAGTGAATTTCATCTATCGTAGGATTTACGTAATCCCTCAATGAAGTATGATGATTTTCCAAATTATTATTTTGAAAGTTTTCCATTTTCATTTCTAGTTTTTCGAGTCCTCTTTGTATTTTTAAGTTTTTCTTTTTTTCAAACTTGGGATCATAAGACACAAATCCTGCAGATCCTTTGTTTCACATATGCAACACAACAAACAATACATTAACAATTAAACAAATAACAAATGAAATATATTCAACACAGCAAAACATTTTCACGGACACCTTATTTTTCATAAAAAATATTTTGTTTCTCAACACTTTTTCATATAAAAACACTTTTCACACAAAATAGTTTTTATGACACTACAGTTTTTCAAGTCTAAGCCTAATTACTTCAACTAAAATTCTCCTAAAGTTCTTACCGAAGCATCCCCGGCAACGACGCCAAAAACTTGACTGCGACTTTATATTTGCTTAAAAATACAAGAATTTAACATCACTACTAGAAGATTTAAATCCCCGGTAATGGCGCCAAAAACTTGATGCGACTTTTTAATATACCTAAAAATACAAGAATTTGACACCACTACTAGAAGATTTAAACCCCCGGCAATGACGCCAAAAACTTGATGGAACTTTTAATATGCAAGAATTTATAAACCCAGATTTATATATTTATAATGATTTTGTAAAGTCACAATTTCAAACGCAAGTATACATATCGCTTAAGTAATACAGGGCTCTAGTGGAGTCCCGTTTATCGATCCCATAGGGAAGTGAGGTAAGAGGTGCTTAGTCAAATTTTAATCTACTATTAATAGTCCTTAGCTTGGAAGTGTGATTTAAGAGGTTTTACTAACAGATACTCCTAAATGTATAAGTCTTAAGCTTAACACAACTAATAACTACTCCTAAATGCAAATATTAATTCTAAAGATAACCCTTTTTGGATGAATTGGTTTGGAGAATTTTGAGATATTAAAAACTACTATTCTTATGTGATGAATTCAATAATGTAAAGAAATGAGATGCATTAAATATTGTATGTGCCAAAAAGGAGCAATTCTATTCTTTACCCTTTGGTCCAAGCATAAAGAACATTCACTAATCCTATGCTTGTTTACTAAATTTGTAGCTAGGCTGGGAGGATACCTGCTCTCACTTCAGAGCTCCCATTTTCCCCTCGCCTGAGGGCTAACATCTCTGCTTTAGTTTCCAAACCCCAGGACCAAATTGGGGATTTTAGTCTGTCACCCTAAAATCTCCAATTCTACGCCCATCAAAGTATATTTCCCTATTTATTTGCACTCAACTCCCATGAATGTCACCATCCATAGAATTTGAATGTGGTTCCACTTTGTTAAGAATTACATCGCCCTTTTGGATCAATGAAATTACAATAAATTTTAACACTACAATGGGCCCTTGTTATAATTTAGAGGAAGTGCAAGTAAAAGCCATCACATTTATAATTGAATCTTCTTCTAACAAGCATCCCAAAATCCTAAACAGGAATTCTATTCATTTCAAAAGTAAATTGAAAACAATGGCATAATCTTCTCATGCCACTATTTTCAAAGAAGAAGAAAGAGTAAGAGAAGCCCATCACAAAGCACGAAGAAAACACAACGGAAACTTCATTTAGCCAAAACGAATCCACTAGATAAGTGTCTACAAAAATCAAAAGATAATGAAGAACACAATACTTAGCTTTTTTTCTTTAAAAGAAAGATGAATATCTCTCCCACAAAGTCTCCTGCTAATCCATGCAATGCTAGAACATCTCCTTACAGATTCTCTCAAAATCTCCTCTCCAATCTCTCCAAAAAGCTAGAAATCTACATTTCTACTCATATTCTAAAAACCCTAAACTTTCTCCACACTTTTCCTAACATTCCTCTCACAAAAAACCTCTAAAAACCTCAATTTTTCTAACCTAAATTCATTTTTTAAAGTGTATAGAGAAATTTTGAAGAGTTTCCACAAGAAACTTTCTAAAAGTGTCCAAATACATTGAATTTTGGTCCATAACCGCCAAAAATCAGTTCATAGTAGTCCCGGGCGCCGGCGGCGAGCTCGCGTGTGTCGTGAGTGAGATTTTCTATCATTTTTTTGTCTTCTCGGGTAAATCTCATCGTTGGCACAGTTTTAGGCATCGTTGGGGCCGTTTTGGCTCTATTTTGAGCAGACTGCGCAGCTCTACTGTTTCGCTCCATTTGGCTTTGTTTTAGCTCTGTTTTGCCCCATTTCAGTTACGTTGTGTTCCTAACAGATAGCCCTACAAAATAAGCATGAAAATAACATTCCTTTAAAGTTTAATTTCATTCAAAAATATGAAAGAAATGTAAAAGAGATTAAGTATCGAAAGGCTTATCAAAAGGTGTTAGGGCAAAATTTCATTTCTTGCTTATTTTTGCTCCAAATTGCATCGTTTTTGTTTCTTTTTCTCCAAAAATTCATTTCTTGTACCTGAAACCAAAAACATGCAAAATACTTTCCTTTAAAGTGCAATATCATTAAAATTAAGCATAAAATTTATATGGAAAATCAAGCATTTTTTAGGCGTGTCACGTATTTATTTCAATTGCATATTAGTGACAAATAAGAAATTTGAACTGTATTGTTGCGATTATTTATTGAGTTTCTAAATCCTAGTTTGTAGCCTCTAGTATTACTCTCTGTAGGATCGATATCCATGACTCCATTAGAGCCCTGTATTACTTGAGCGATACGTATACTTGCGTTGAAAAGTGTGACTTTACGATTATTGACTATTTTATACACATTTTTATTAAATCTATAACCGTTGTCAAGTTTTTGGTGTCGTTGTCAAGAACTTAAATCTTCTAGCAATAGTATAAAGTTCTTGTATTTTTAAGCATATATAAAGTCGCTGTCAAGTTTTTGGCGTCGTTGCGGGGGAGTAAAAAAAATCATAATTAGAGTAAGGGTTGAATTGGAACTTAATTTCATATCTAGTTAGCTATTTTTCTGTGTATTCATTTCAATTGTATGCGTAAATTTGGACCTGAAAATCATATATCCTATGATTCAGAATTAGAATGCAATGTTAGAAGAATTAAAAAACTAAGAAAAGAACCTAAAAATCCTGACATAATGGAAACAACGTGAACAATCAAGGAATAAAAAATGAACATCAACCTAGACCCCTACAAGATTATGCAAATCCTATAGTAGATAAAATTCATTTATCTATCCAAAATCCTGATGTAGCTACTAATTCATTTGAGCTTAAACTACTATTATCCAAATGGTACAAAACAATCAATTTAGAGGTACACCAAATGAAGATCCTAATTTACACCTCGCTAGTTTTTTAGAACTTTGTGCTACCTTTAAATATGACAGAGTTTCAAACAAAGTTGTTAGACTTAGACTTTTTCCTTTTTCACTTAGGGTTAAGGCTAAGATGTGGTTAAATTTGTTAGCACCTGGATCTATTAGAACTTGGGGAGAACTTTCACAGAAATTTCTATCTAAATATTTCCCTCCATCTAAAACTGCTAAACTTAGAAATGACATAACATCATTTTGTCAGATTGATAGAGAGTCGATATATGAAGCTTTGGAGAGAATTAAAGATCTTCTTAGGAAGTGTCATCATCATTCATTACCAAATTGGTTGATAATTCAAACTTTTTATAATGGATTAGTGGGATCTCTTAGATCGATTATGGATGCTGCGGCTGGTGGTTCTTTAATGTCAAAACCTTTTGATGAGGCTTATTCATTAATAGAAGAGATGGCGACCAACAATTTTTAATGGCCCTCTGAAAGGGTAAATCCTAAAAGAGTAGCTAGTATCCACGATTCTGATGCAAAATCTATGTTAGCTTCGTAGATTGTTGAAATATCAAAGAAATTAGATCATTATGGAATAAATTATCCTCCAACATCTACTATGATGGAAGAGAATTCATCTGGGCAATTTGTGGATGTTCAACCTTCGTATGAGACTTTAAATGAGATTAACAATAGACTTAACAATCCTTATTCAAACTATTATAACCCATGTTGGAAGAATTATCCTAATTTTAATTGGAATAACAATTCTTCTACAAATCAACACTGGGCGAACAAACCAGTGAACCCATTGGGAAATTCATCCAACCAAGGAAATGTTAATTATAGACCTTCTTTTCCTCTAAAATTTAACAGTAACATTCAATTTAAGGAAAATAAGTTGTCTATGGAAGAGATGATACTAAACATGGATCAACAATTGCAGAATCAAGGAAATTAATTAAAAATTTAAGGAAACCAGTTACAAAATCAAATATTGAAAACCAATTTGGGCATATCGCTACTGCGCTTAGTAACTGAACATTGGGAACTTTTCCTAGTACTGTGGAGCCAAATCCTAAAGATCATGGGAAAGAACAGATAAAAGTGATACAATTACGAAGTGGAAAAGAATTGGAAACAAGAGTGCAGAAAGAAAAGGAAACTGAAAAAGAGAAAGTGGATACAGGGAAAGAGAAGGATCATGAATACCCAAATTTAGAATATCCACTTACACTAATGAAAATTACTGTGGAGAAACCTCCACCACCGTTTTCTGAAAGATTGAAGCAACACAAAAAGGATAAATAATTCTCCAAGTTTTTAGAAACTCTTAAAAAATTAATGATAAATATTTCATTTGAAGGAGCTTTAGAGCAAATGCCCAATTATGTAAAATTTTTGAAAGATATTTTGAACAAAAAAAGAAGTTCATTAATAATGAGACTGTTGCACTTAGCGAAGAGTGTAGTGCAATTATTCAGAAAAAGCTTCTTAAAAAATTAAAAGATCTAAGTAGTTTCACTATACCGTGTGCTATTAGTGAAAAATTTGATGGAAGAGCTTTATGTGAATTGGGATCCAGCATTAATCTTATGCCTCTATCAATTTTCAAAAGATTATGATTAGGAGAAGTCTCACCTACTTTTGTAACTCTTCAGTTAGCGGATCTTTAAGTTAATTATCCTAAGGGAGTTGTAAAAGATGTGTTGGTAAAAGTTCATAAACTTATCTTTCCTGTGGATTTTATTATTTTAGATATGGAGGAAGATAAAAAATATATCTATAATTTTAAGGAGACCTTTTTTAGCTACTGTAAAAGCTATGATAGTTGTTCAAAAGGGATAATTAACTATGAGAGTTAACGATCAAGAAATGACTTTTAACATTGTGAAATTATGAAATACCTTGTTATTGAAAGAGATAATAAATGTTTTCGCATAGAAATTAGTGAACTTCTATTGCACGAGTATTTTAAAGAACATTTTGAAGACAAAGATGAAGTTATTTAGGTTGAAATAGAAAATGTAGAATTAAATTATGTTCAGGAAAGATTTGAGATGCTGGATATTACAAGAAATGTTGATAAAAATCTAGTTCCGTCAATTATAAAATCACCTGAACTTGAGTTTAAAATATTGCCTAACCACTTAAAGTATGTGTTTCTAGGAAACTCGTCTATATTACCTGTTATTATATCTTCAGAGTTAAATGATTTGCAAGAGCAAAGACTTTTGGATACATTAAAAAGATATAAGAAAGCTTTTAGTTGGACCTTAGCTGATATTAAAGGAATCAATCCTTCAATCTGTATGCACATAATTTTATTGGATGAACAATATAAACTAAAAAGGAGATTAAACCCAATAATGAAAGAAGTGGTCAAGAAGGAAATTTTGAAATGGTTCGACACTGGAATTATATATCCTATTTCAGACAGTGCTTGGGTAGGTCCAATTCATTGTGTTCCTAAGAAAGGAAGAGTGACTATTGAAGTAAAAGCGAATAATGAATTAATACCTATCAGATAAGTTACCGGGTGGTGTATTTGCAATGATTATAGAAAATTAAACACCACCACTAGGAAAGATCACTTCCCTTTACCATTTTTAGATCAAATAGTGGATAGACTTGTTGGGCACAAATATTTTTAATTTTTTAGATGGATATACCGGCTACCATCAAAATCCTATTGCTCCTAAGGATTAAGAAAAGACAACATTTACTAGTTCTTTTTGAACTTTTACTTTTTGAAGAATGCCTTTTGGATTATGTAATGCACCTATAATATTCTAGAGATGTATGATGTCTGTATTTACTAAGTTAATTGATGATGGATTAGAAGTGTTTATGGATGATTTCTCTGTATTTGGAACATCATTTGACGCATGCTTAAATTATCTTGAAAAAGTTTTGGAGTTATGGGAAAGAACTAATTTATTTCTAAATTGGGTGAAATGTCAATTTTTGGTTCCAGGAGGAATTGTGTTAGGGCATAAAATTTTGGAAAATGGTATGGAAGCAGATCCTGCAAAAATTCTAGTTATATCTGAATTAACACCTCGTACTAATGTAAGAGGGTTTAGAAGTTTTCTTGGACATGTTGCTTTTTGCAGGAGTTATATTAAAGTTTTTAAAAAAATTACTAAACCTCTATGCCCACTTTTAGAAAAGGACAAGAAATTTGAATTTACTGAAAATTATTTAAATGCCTTTGAGTTATTAAAAGAAAAACTAATCACAACCCCTATTATAGTTTCACTTAACTGAGAGAAACCATTCGAACTGATGTGTGATGCTAGTGATTATGCTATTGGAGTTGTTCTTGGACAAAGGTATGAAAAATTTTTTAAAGTTATATACTATGCTATTAAAACTCTTAATGATATTCAAATTAACTATAATGCTACTGAAAAAAAGTTACTGGTTATTGTGTATGTTTTTGACAAATTTAGATCTTATTTAGTTGGGACTAAATGTGTTGTGCACACTGATCACTCTGCTATTAAATATCTGATGCAAAAGAAGGATGTCAACCCAAGATTAATTAGAATGATACTTTTGATGCAAGAATTTGATTTTGTGGTTATTGATAGAAATGGAACTGATAATCAAATTGCTGATCATTTTTCAAGATTAGAATATCATGAATTATCTGACACCGACAATGAAATTACATACAGTTTCCCTGATGAACAACTTTATTATATTAATGAGTCGAAAATACCATGGTATGCTGATATTGTTAATTATATTGTAAGTGATATTTTGCCACCTACGCTGACATTGCAACAACAAAGAAATATCATTCATGATGCGAAAGCATATTTTTTGGATGAACCTAATTTATATAAACAATGTAAGGATCTTATTATGAGAAGATGTGTACCTTATGAAGAAACTGAACTAATCATTCAGAAATGTGATGATTATGAATTTGGAGGACATTTTGGGATTGATAAAACTACTTGTAAAATTTTACAAGTTGAATTCTATTGACCTACTGTCTTTAGAGAGGTTTACAGATACTTAAAAACTTGTTATCGATGTCAACGAGTGAGCAATATATCTAGAAGAAATGAAATGTCCCTGAATTTCATGTTAAAACTTGATATCTTTGATGTTTGTGGATTATATTTCATGGGACCATTTATTCCTTCATCTGGGAACTTATACATATTAATTACGGTAGACTACATTTCAAAATGGATTGAAGCACAAGCTTTACCTCGTTGTGACACTAAAAGTGTTTCAAGATTTTTAATGAAAAATATTTTCACTAGATACGGAATGCCGAGAGTGATTATCACTGACGGAGGATCCCATTTTAAGAATAAATACATTCAGAGATTGGCAGAAAAGTTTAATATTATTTATAGAAATCTAATGAATGAGATCTACCAATATTTGACGGACGAGACTGAAGATTGGGAAATGAGAGAAAACGGGTATGTTAATTTTTCTGTGACACTTCTAAACACTGGCACTTCTTCATTTCTGCAGAATTATTACCAACGATGAAAATCAGTAAAGTTACTAAGGAAAGTGCTATTATGAATTACTGCATCCAAATGGGACTGTCGATCAATACTTGATCGATAATTGTGAAGTATGTTTTGGGCCTGATCGTTCATGGATCAACTTATGGGCTTGGAAATCCTTTAGCAATTTTCTTACTTTGCAGTCAGTTTCAAGTATCTTATGAGAATTAGGAAAAAGTACATCTACCTTGGAAGCTTTTGGACCCAACCGAGAAGTTCCCAGCCAATGAAGATTAGAATGATATGACTATTATTGTAGATCAATCATCTCAGAATTCACTTCCTATTCAGCCTTTAGTTTCGGACAAGACACTAGTGATCCTGCGCAGAATCAAGAAACTAGAGAAAGAGGTGCAAAATGTTATGAATGAAAGAGCATTTTGATCACTCTAAACATATTGAAGGAAGTTTGATACAATTGATGAGGAAGATGGGATTGATAGAAGAGGTTTCTACTGAAGAATTCCCATACTGACCCTTCTATAACCTCTTCGTTCATGTTCAATCAATGAGTGATATCAGAGAAGAAACAAGCATAGAATCGGAAGAGTAGTAGATTTACTTTGCCACCTGTATGCTAAGTTTGTGACTTGATTTGAGCTTATGTGCTTAGGTCACTATCTAAATTTGCTTTTAGATCTCAATATAGTTGAGATTGAGCATAGGGTGTTTATTTTTAGCATTTAGAGTGTTGTGGCTTGGATTGCGACGCTGAATTGATGTATTGAGGTTGAGAAAATACCAAACTTATGTGTGTCGTGTAACGTGTACTGTAACTCTTGAAATTTATATATAATTGTAAGGTTTTGTGTTGTGAAAGTTTATTTGGGTTAGTACATCATTTAATCATTTAAAAGTTATGACTAAAATCATTGAATGAATGTCATTGAGGCTTGAAATTGATCAAAATCGCAAAATTCTAGAAATTGAACCAACTCTGAAAATCCCACCAACGCCGCCATTGACGCCGACGATAGCTGATTTTTCCCAAAACTTAGGTTATTTAATTCAATTGATCTCGCTGACAGCGCTGAAGACCCCGCCGACGGCGAGATCCTGAAAAAACACTTTTAACCGCGATTTTGACCAGTCAACTGCC
The DNA here is from genome assembly GCA_003013225.1 of Phalaenopsis aphrodite. Taxonomy (NCBI): domain Eukaryota; kingdom Viridiplantae; phylum Streptophyta; class Magnoliopsida; order Asparagales; family Orchidaceae; genus Phalaenopsis; species Phalaenopsis aphrodite. The sequence goes on from NEWO01000714.1 coordinate 88,906, forward strand.
ACTATTCATCATCCCCTTCCTCTTAGAAAATGAAAAATTCGATCTAGGGCTTGAAGATCTTGGATTCAGTGCAATTTCAAAGCATTTAGACACCAAATTTTATCATCTCTCGGTAAGAGCTTCACTCCAACCTAAAAATATTTGATTTTCACCTTGAATTTCTTCCACATTGAGAAGATCCAAAAAAATTAAGAATGTGAAGAAAATATTTAGAAGAAATTCATGAAATTTAGATTTGAACTCTTAGAGTCACTCTTGGAAGCCATTACTTGAGTATTTGAAGTGTATTTTGGAAGTTTTTATAATTTTGATTAGATTGACATGTCTCTGCGATAAAAGAGGCGACTTGAGTTTGACAAGTCTCGCTTTGTCAATGCAAAGGCTCAGTCGACATTTACTTCAGTATTTGAAGGGAAGAAATGTATACAAGATCGTGTTTTTGAGAGTCCGGGAGGAGAAGTAGAACGAGTTATTACCAAATGGAGGTGGGAAAACTTTTTTTATACCACCAATAAGGCTGCTGTCAATATTGTAAAAGAATTTTATGCCAATGCGTTCTATTCTGAAGACGGAACCGTTCGAGTAAGGGGTTTTTTGTTGAGTTTAGTGTCGCCTGCATTAAATCATTTTATGAAGTCTCAGACTCCTATAGCTACAAATATGAAACCTTCAGTATAATGGAAGGCCCACTGAACGATGTCATCAACTTTCTCACTAATGGGAAAGGGACATGGAAGATAAAGCAACGAGAAAGGGTAATTTTTTCTTCTTCCATGTTGAATGCCACATCTAAAGCGCGGCACTATTAAATTTCCTCTACTTTGTTACCTACCTATCCCATAGTGAGGTAACAAGAGATATAGCTATTCTGAATTTTTGTATTCATAATAATCAAACTATAAATGTGGGGAGGATTATTTATAGGAATATATTGACTACGACAAAGAGTGAATCAAGTGAAGGTTTGGGACATCCTGGCCTCATTTATGCACTTTGCCAACTTTCTGGAGTTGAAGCTGGAGATGATGAAGAATGGGTTTACCCTTTGAAACCCATTAGTAAAGCTAATTTGAAGACATATGAATACCATGAAAAATTGAGATATGGGAGTATGAGTCAAGAACCTTCTACTAGTAGAGATATCCCCTCTACTAGTTATGACCTTCCTTCATCTAGCTCCCCTACCCTGAATGATTTAATGAATGAGTTAACCTTGCAGCGAAAGAGTATATAGCAAATAAATGAAAGAATTGGGGATTAGAATGTAGACATGATTATGATAGTGAGTACCTACAGAGGCATTCTGACTTTGAGATAGCTTACTACAAAGCTCAGGCCTGACACTACAGAGGTGAGCCTGATGTTACTTTTCCCGAATGCCCCCATTATACTCAGTATCAGCCCAATCCACCTGCTAACTAGGGAGACGAGGATATAGGATGAGACTTTGATATATGATAGTAATTAATGTACTTTTATTTTTGTAATTTGGTAATAGAGTTAGTTGTTTGTGTGTTTGTACTTTCATTTTCATTTTTATGTTACAATTGGATAATTTTTAATTATTGTTATAAATGTTTAGTGTGGTAGTTGAAATTTGCATGTGTAGTTATAATAGATGTTGATTAGTACTTTGTAAAATTGTAATGTGATGTGATTTTTATTTGCATGTATTATATTTGTAATTGTTTTTGTTTAATATTGTGGATGTGTTAGCGAAATATTGTGTTTGTATAATGTTTAGTTTTGTACTTATTTCAAAATTTCATTACCTAGTAAATTCTCTAATGATTTATATGTATAGAATGCTCATAATATTACAAACCAGTTGAAGTTAAAATTTTGAGAAAGAACTGCAAAATTTTCAGAATAATGAAAATGCCTAAAGTACTGAGGTATGATTTATATTTAGAATTTTCTTTCCAACTGTATCATTCCATATTGAAAAATTTAAGTTTGGGGGAGGGAAGAAAAAGATTAACTATTAGATGCTCTCAATTTTAATATTTTTAAAAATTATTAATAAAATTTTTTCTAGTGAATTTAATTCAGATAACTATATTTTGTAGATATTTAAATATTATGCTAGATTTAAAGGAATGTTTTTGTAAGGAAAATTAATTTTGTAGATTAAGATATTTATTATAAGAGAATAAGAAAATAATTAACTATTTAAAGTAAAAAAAACTATATTTTGAAATATTAAGAATCTTAGAAATTCATTTGAGAATAAAAGATTAGGGCTCAATGATGTAAAAGCTATGAAATACATATAAGGTAAAGGAATGCTTTGAGTTTCAAATTTAGGTAAAGAAATGTGATGTTCAAAATCATTAAAGTCTATCCAGATATAGTAATCCTCACTTGAAAAAGAAAAAGAAAGGAATGACAACAATTCCTGAAAAGAAAAGAAAAAAAATTATAGGATTGAAAACAATCCAAATGAAAAAAAAGGAAAATATATATATATATATATATATATATAAGTGAGGGGAAGCTTGAGGAAAAGCCTAATAAAAAATTGGCTTCACTTGGACCTACCTAAAGGCAAAACCTAAACACATTTCTGAACTTATATTTATGGATTAGCATCTTTTACTAGTAGTATTCTCATGAAGTTCCTAACATTTGAATAATCTAAGTAACTTGATATTACAACATACAGTCATTCTTGAAATGAATAGAAAACTAGAACTCTTAAACTTGATGACTAAATAGTCTTGTACCTACAGAGTTAATTTAATTACTTGATTTTTTTTTCTGAAAATCTCACTATGGTATTTACTTAAATCAAACTTATAGTATTTCTGAATCAAAACTTTACTTTAACAGATCATAACTCTTATGTAGTACTAAAATTACTTGAGGACAAGTATTAGTTAAGTTTGGGAGATTTTGACCAAAAAAAATATGTTGAGATTTTTATACCTATTTTATACTAATATTGATGATATTGCACTTTAAAGATGGGTATTTTTTATATTTTGTTGCAGGTATGTTGAATTTTGGTCATTGGAGCAAAAAGATGCAAAAAGGAGCGAATTTGGAGCAAAAATGACCAAAATATGAAGATTTGAACTAGGGTGCTGACGGCGAGCCCAACAGCGCCTACGATGGGTTTTTCCTGAGAGTCCAGAATTAAATATTCTAGAAGGCCGTCGACGGCGCCATCGAGGCCGCCGACGGCGAGAACGACAGCTCTCTTAATAGGTGCATTGATTGTGGATGATTTTTGAAGGGACGCTTAGGCAACTATTGAAAAACTCTTCTACAACTTTAAGAGAAACATTTGGGCCGAAAAAAGAAAAGCCTCGTGGTGGTGTCCGTTGAGTTTTTGTTGTTTGTAGAGTGTAGAGAGTTTAATTTAAGTTTAGTATTGTGAGGATTTCTTCAAGAGATTGTAAGAGTGGAGGGAAAGTGAGAGGTTTCTTCCTCCTTGCCGCTTCGAAGAAGAATTCTGTGTGTTGTAAAGAAAGAAAGAGATTCAGAGAAACTTCAAGGAGTTTGCTTGTGGAGGAATTAGAGATAAGTGGTATTTACTTATTGAAATTTGTATGACTTTGCTTTTATATATAAGTTCAAAGGTTTGTCGTATCTTCTCCATGAGTTCTGAGTAATTTTCTCTGTCTTTCTCCTTGTCTTGAGATTTTATGAAATTGTGATTTGAATTGGTTGAGCCATGAGAATGCTAAAGAAGTGGTGATGATCTTTTCACTTCGATATTAATTTAATTTCAATCTGGCCAACTAATTTGTTAAAATATGTTGAGTTTTACAACTAAAGTGAAGATTACATTCAAGATTTAGGGAAGTCAAAGTCCTTGAAAGTTGGGTGCAAATAAATAGAGAAATAATATTATTGGGCGTAGAATTGAAGATTTTAGAGTGACAGACTAAAATCCTCAATTCGGTCTGATCGTTTGGGTGTTGAACTGTAGATGTTAGCTCTCAGGTGAGGGGAACGTGGGAGCTCCGAAGTGAGAGCCGGTATCCTTCTAGCCTAGTCGCAAATTTAGTAACCAAGCATAGGATTAGTCAATGTTCTTTATGCCTGGACCAAAGGGTAAGGAATATGTATGTTTCTATTTGACACAATACAATTTGAACTAATTCGCTTTATCCATTCACTTTAATTTCTTGACAAGAAGGATGTTTTCTTATATATTGAACTTCACATTAGAAACTTTATTAGTAGAATTAGTTAATTAAGAGTTTGTTAAAATTATATATTTGTTTCAATTGACTATTAGTGACAAATAAACATTTTGAACTGGATTTTTGTGATTAAGTGTTGATTTTCTAAATCCTAGTTCGTAGCCTCTAGTATTACTCCCTGTGGGATTGATATCTAGGGCTACATTAGAGCCCTGTATTACTTGAGTGATACGTATACTTGTGTTGATAAATGTGACTTTGCAATTATTGAATATTTTATATACATTTCTATCAAATCTATAACCTTTGTCAAATTTTTGGCGTCGTTGCCGAGGACTTAAATCTTCTAGCAACAGTATCAAATTCTTGTGTTTTTAAACATATATAAAATTGCTGTCAGTAAATGTATATTCAACTTTGATGAACAAAAGAAAATTACAATGCTGGGCTTCGACGAATCCAGGATGGACCTCTTACATTTGACTTCAACAATTAAAAGAGAAAACTACTGATGCTCGTATGCAATGAATATTAGATGCACATTTGATGCTCAATTTTGATGAACGCTTGAGAGAGCTTTGACATGATGAGAAAAGATGTAGTGTTGACTATGAGATATAATTAGAGTTGTATGAACACTTATATTTTTCTACTTGTCAGACTTTTTTTTTAAATCGAATCAAGCTCATGTTTGATAGCATACAAATGTTAGGTGTGTTAGGGCCCATTTGGGGCAGCTTATAAGTGAGGCAGCGTTTTCAAAACGCTGCCATTCATTTTGATAAATAACTTCGGATTGCGTTTTGAAAACAACCTATTTGATTTCTTAATAAACGCGAGCCACGACAACCACCCCTGACCCACGTTTTTGATTTGGCATTCGAAAATTATTCCTTCGGTGCCCTTCTTTTCTCCGCTCTTCCGTGCCCTTCTCCTCCCCACTCCCTCGTTCGATCTCATGCCCAACTCGATCGAATCCATACCCTCCATCGTCTGCACTCGAAACTGTCTCATCCAATCCACCTTTCGTTGTCCGCAGCTCAATCGAAGTCCCCACGAACCTGTTTAGCTTGCCTTCAGTACAATTTCTTGAAGGAGAAGAAAGGGTTTTGATTTGCTAGTGAACTAGAAGATCGAGAAGATCCCAGGTAGATCATCATGCCGAAGTTATAATGGAGTTAAGGGTTTGGTATTCGCAGTTCCTCATACTTCAGTGCTTTCATTCTTCATCTATATTTGTCTTCGTAGCTTTATCTGTGAGTTTCCTGCGGTGGGGTGCAGTTTTATTACTTATGAGCGAGGGCTTAGTAGGCACCGAGACAGTTTCAGAGAGGACACCGTCTGTTCTCCATTTTTTCCTAATTTTGCTCTTCAGCTACTTCTGATATTTACTTCATATTATCATATGGGCATTATTTTGCATATAGTTTGTTAGGACGAGCTCAAATTTTCTTAGGGCGATAAGGATGAGAATTTGGGCGAATTTTTGCTAGGTTTCAAATAAATTGAGAGTACTTGAGAGATGATTAAAGCGAAATGTCTAACATGGTGGATTTTTCTCAGATCCATGAACAATAGTTTCAGGAACTGTTTTGCTGCAGGCAAGATTAAACTCAAATAGATTTGTTTAGTAAATACTGGGGTGTTATATAATGCCAAGTAGTTTTCATCTCAATAATACAAAGTAGTTTTCATGATCCAACACTCCATGATTTACTAAATCATGATTTACAAAATTTATTGAATCATATTTAAGTTAAATTTTGCTTGCAACCAATCCTCCCAATTATCAGAATTTTTAAATTCGAGACTTACGACAAAATGGGGGTGGCATAGGATTTAAACTTGCTTCAAATTTAACTTGGATCAGGGGCAGAATGGTCATTTATTCAAAAACAGTTGTAAATCAGCTGTTTTTAAAACGCACAAACCAAACAGCTAGCCAACTTATCCTGATAAGCTGAATAAGCTCGATAAATTACAGCTCCTCCAAACGAACCCTTAATCAGGTGTCCCATTCTTATATTTTTGGAATTGTCCCGCAGCATAGCCTAGAACTCCAAACACGTCTAATTAATTAATGCAGCTTAAGCACAAAAACAGGATTCAGCCCGGCTAAACTAGGCTGCACCCTCCGATCACCATACGAATATTCCCAATCCTACTACTACTACCGGTCCCCTCTCTCTGGAGGAAATGCATTGAAGTCCAGAATGCCCGATGCAGGTTGTGCGAGGGGTGGAAGCTGGAGACCAAAGGGAAAGGAATGCGATGCAATTGAAATCTGACAGTCGGAGAAGACGAACTTCGGCGGATGGTCCTGATTCTGTCATCGCTTACTCGTCAGATCATCGAACCTGCAATAGCAGCGGCAGTGGCTCAACCATCGCTCATTTATTCAGCGACAGCCACCTCTCCTCCATCTCCCGAAGCGTTGCTGGGCGCTGCTTCTTTGGATCGGATAACGATTCGCTCCTTTCATATCTCTGCATTGTACGATCAGAGCTCACTCTTTCTCATTCTTGCGCTTGTGCCTCTCTTTTTATCTAGTGTGAAAGGGAAGCTTCAATTAAAAATGGATTTTGCCACCGGTGAGTTGATCTGATGGTTTTAGAGTTTCCTTTTGTAATAAAGTTAAAAGGCAGCCGATCCTTGACTAATAATGTACAGTATGACTTCATCAAATAAAGACTTTAGACGAAAGAGTGAGGTAGGAGACGGTGCAGAATATATATATATATATATATATATATATATATCAAATAAAAAAAACAGGGAGGTTTGGAGGGAGGCAGGCATGCTTTTTGCTAATTCTCACCGCTTTACCTGTACGATTGCTTTGCTGTTTTCGTTGGCATCTTCAGGATATGAAATGCTTACTTTTCCTTTGATTGTTACAGAATTTGGCAGTACGCGAGGACTGTTCCGGTGGCACTGACACAGATCCAGATCCGGAGAAAAAGAGCGCCATTCTTTCCTCGCCACACAGTATTTCAGTAGGTACTAGCTAGTCTTGAAATCATTACTCTTGTTTAGGTCTTTTCTCTGTCAGTCATGTCTGTTCTTTAAAGGCTACGTTTAACATGCTCATCTTTTCAAAATCTCCCAGGGCTGGGGGAGGAAGTAGAGCAAGCTTCAGATGAGAAAGGAGAAGAAAATGCAGGAAGGCCTGAGAGGGAGGGGTGCAGAGCACCGAACACAATAGAGCATTCCTTCTCTTACGCCTTCAGAGGTAGAAGCTATTCTAAGCCCCTCTTTTCCTCGTCCAAATCGCTGATTTGCACTGAGGTTTGGACTCCCACCACCTGTTTATTAGTACAATATTTGGCGTCATAATTCTGAAGCCCTTCCATTTCAGAGAAGGAAGACTCGAAGGCAGAGGCCTGTTTCTCTTGACCTTAACACCCTTGGCACTGATGTGGCTGTCTTGTCCCCTCGGTTTTTGGCGGGTGGCATGGGATCCATGAAGAAGAGCTCTGCCACCTCCTCTCTCAGCAGATCGGAAGCATTCCCTAGTCCTGGAACGCCTAATTACCGGCACGGAACCGAAACAACTGGGTACCTGAAGGGTTGGAGTTCAGAAAGAGTGCCATTGCCAGCTAATAGCAGTAGGAGGTACATGGGTGCCGGATCTTATCTTCCATTCAACAATGGCCGAATCTTGCCTTCAAAATGGGAAGATGCAGAGAAGTGGATATTTAGCCCTGTTTCCGCCGATGGGGTTGTGCGGTCTTCTCACCCTTTCTCTCATCATAGACGTCCAAAGTCAAAAAGTGGCCCACTTGGACCTCCTGGATACTCACCAGCATCACCAATTGCTCCATGCTTTGATAGTGGAAGAGTTGGGAGCTTTACTGGTAGCTCTCCCTTTTCAGCTGGAGTTCTGATTGCAGAGCGTGATTTTGCTGACAACAGTAAAGGTGGCATTGGCAGCGGAGAAAGTGCAAGGTCATCTTCTGCAAATGCTGAACCTTATATATTGAGATCTGCAAGCCTTCATGGGTGCTTTGAAAATTTGCTTGAATCAGCTCCATCCTTATCAAACGCTCAGAGTAATATCTTTGTTTCTAATTTTTCCTTATTTCCACAATATTTTTTTGTCCATATTTATAATAAACAAGATTGCAATAGAATGATTGATTTGCTTCACCTGTGAGCCATTGATTTTAGTAATTTCTATACATGTTTTTTGAATGGTCTATGATATCAGACCTGTGATTCCAAATGTTGACCAAATTGCTGCGATAAGGATAATGATGATAATAATTTTAACTTCTTCATATAATTACATGATTTTTTTTTTTTGCAATGACACCATTTTAAGAAAATGACTGTTTTTTTCTTTTATCTTGAAATTTAGCCTTGAGTAGTTTGTGACTCTCTCATCTATGTATTTTTGTAGTTTCCATCTTTGAAAGTTGAACATTATACTTTCTACCATTTACTTATTGACTTTCATGAGTAGGGGGTAAAAAATGGACATCTTTGATGCTTTGGTTCTACAATTTAGGAAGAATATTATTTTGTTGGATGTAGTTAGAGCAATGCTTGGCTTTTCTAAAATACTTAAATGTTATCATAATGTATTTACACTTCAATGGAGAAAGCACTATGTGACTAACAGAGGCAGCTAACAGACTATAAGCATTCGTTGTAGGCAATTGATGTCAATAATAATAAATATATATAAATACAATCCTCCGAGATCATTTATCGATCATCAATCAGAAAATTTACTTTCTGTTGGTGTTTTTAATTGTTGTTTCTATTTTCCTTTGAGTAACTAGTTTTTCTTTCTATTAAGCTTCAATCTATTCAATTAATTTATCACCTTTAAAAGTTAGTCAAACTTTTAAATATCGGGATAAAATACGTTCATTTTACACGAACTCATGTTCAATTTAATTGTTAAATAGGTTAGCTAAGCATAGAAAATTATTTGGAGCTCATTTTCTTAATAAACTAGGCATAAACAACTATCAAACACACATTTCTCTAAAAATTATTTTTGTGTTAGCCAAAGATAAGCCATTCGAGCCTAAAATGAACAAAAAGTAAGTATACTTTTTTTGGATATAGTTGAACATGATCTTGAGCTCAAATAAAGCAAATATAGAATGAGTTGAGCTCAAACACAGGCAAGCTAGCTGAAACTCAGCTTGCATATATATGAAATAATTAGATGTTCTTTTAGTCCACATAATAAGGCTGCAAATGAAAAGGGCCGTATTGAGCTGGGCTATGTTCAAGCATGAGCTTATTTATAAAATTTAAGCTCTAGCACAACTCAAGCTCAAATTGAGCTTTTGGGGCTCTATTGCTTGAGCTTGTTTATAAAATTTGAGTTTGAGCTCAAATCAAGCTTAGTTCATTCATCATTATGATTGTTTTAGTTTGGTTTATGTTTTTTCATATGATGATATTCGAGTCATTATCAAGCTGATTAATGAGTATTGTTATCGAGCTACTTAATTTCAATCCAAACGACCTTTATTGAGCAAATTAAAAATTAATATCGCCACGTTATTTATTTTCTTAACCAAATGAAACTTAAACTAATAGTAGTATAATTTAGCTATTTATTTTCTAATCAAAAGAGTTTATTATAGTTTATAAATGAATTTAAAAAATAAATGTGCTTTTAAATGAATGAGGAGCTATTAAGTGAATAACTAAATTAAGCAGTCAAATATACAAAATAATTGAAAACAAAATAAACCAGTCTTTGGCTTGTTTGTGAATGAATTAAAATTTAATTTAGTTTAATTAATTTAATTGAGTTTTGAATTGAGGTTTAATCTTGTTTATTCACAATCTTTAAATTAAGATTTAAGGAATTTTATTCATAAGCATTAAGTCAAGCTTATCCTTAAACTTCAAAATGAAATTGTTTATTGGGCTTCTTACCGATCTTGTTTGAAAGCTTTGAATGATATTATTCGCGAATATAAATAAATTGATCACGGAGTTGTTAAAGCTTGTTCATTTAACAATCAAAATATTTATAAAAGTATTCAAATTTATTCAGTTAGTTGAACGTGAACGAGTTCTTATCTAATCGAGCTACGAGCAGCATATCAATTTATTGATTCGTTTCCAGTCTTAATGCATAATATCAAGTAGAGAATTATTATAGCTCGACGCCAGAGCATGTTAAAGAGCTCAAGATGTGGACAAGTGCAATGATAGCGCCATCATAAGATCAATGTCAAGGGTCATGAGATGTTCATCCAACAAAAAAAGTTGACAAGCTTATATTTTGGAAGTCCTTTTTTGGAAAGTTTGATCCTGTATTCATGGTTTAAATTTAAAATTCATATGTTAAATTTTAATATTTGAATTTTAAATTCTAAAATTAAATTATTTTCCTTCATGTGGAAGGATTTTTATTAATCATTTCCTCTTTTCTTATTTGATTTTCTTATATATATATAATTTGGTAGGTGTGGGGTGGTCACTCCTAGATTGAAGTCAATGTTGGAGTGACCATACTCATCCTCACTCTTTGCTTTAAAGTTACCCTTCCTTTAAATTTCTTTTTAAGAATTGTTGTCTTGCTGTAATTGTTTGCTTTGCATGATGAAATTTGGCTTTTGATATTTAGAAAAATGTGGAGATAGGAATCTCTAGTATTTTGTGCATGGGGTTGAACTCTTCTCTGTTGTGTGCTTGGCGGCTGATCTCTTTGGGATTTTTTTTTGGGTGATAAACCTAGATATTCTCATCTCTTTGTAACTTTGTTCCCCATTGCTCCCACTTCTCCTTCAAGATAATTACTCATTGAAATTTTCCCACCTATAGCATGAAAAAAAATTCTAGATCTCTTGCAAACTGTCGGTCAAAACAAGGGCACCCTTGACCTGGTTTTGTTCTCCTCTTTCCACCTCTCTCCAAACTCTTTAGATCTCATCCAAAAATTTCGGACAATCATCAAAGATAACGTTAGACTCATCTCCTTATTGCCTATTTCAAGAGAAGCCAAACTCAGCCCAAACTAGGCAACTTGGCTTAGTATTGGTGTATCTACTATCAAACACTCTTAAACTTATTGAATCCCTTCCAAAAACTATATATTATATCTCCTAACTTTCTCCTATAATTTTCAAGAGGACTCCACGTTCTAAGACCCTCTCCATGACATAACCTTAAGGTAAAACTTTTAAGGGTACATCCTAGGGCTACTTTGACCTATGCCCTAGGCTTACCCACTTCACTTTTCTTAAATTCCTCATCAAGTTTTCTCTCACCTAGAGGCCTTCCACACATTCTTAGCCACCCACTATAGCAATTCCAGTCCTTGGATCTACAACTCCAAGGTTACGTTCTTTAGAAAAGACTGCTAAGAGATGACTTTCACGCTATTCGTGAGATATTTATTCTACAATGCCCTCCACAGTTTTACTACGTAAGTCTCCATTATCACTCGTATTTGATTTTTTGAGACCATCAATTTTGCATCAAGCCACAAATACTTTAATTCATCTTCAACCAAATTCATTATTTACATATCTCCAGGATGTTTACCGCTATCAAGAATTTCCTTCAGATTCAAAGAGTAGAACGCATCAATCACCTCTCATCGCCACATGCCAAAGTTTTTTCTTCTGTTGTCAATTTTCGTCATCTCGATCTTGATGGGATGCATTATCACCTGATGATTCAACACCTTTTTGACCATTGTAGTACATGTTCAAGTACTTGGTGACTTATTATTATTCATGGCTCAACTAGATCTCATAGCCCAATTTATTCAGATATCTTTGTCTTGCGTTTGCGACTTCACCAGAATCTCAACTCTCCGTCGCCGGTATCGCCAATTCGGCTTTGATACCAATTATTGTGCAAAATAATGCATAAAATAAATTCACCCAACAAACAAATAAGTAAACACATTACGATTTACGTTGTTCCGCGCAAATTTGTCTGTGCCCATGCAGAGATATAGGTGGTGAAAAAGGTAAAATGGGCTGAATTAGGTTTTTAACTCAACACACACTCCAGATTTCTATAATTCCTTGTATAGATATGATTAGAGCATACACATTAGGAATAATTCAAATATTGGAAATATTATGTAATTAGTTTTCTTCTAATTAAGTTTCATAATATAGAAAGTATTATATAGTTAGATCTCCTCATATTAGCATATTTAATATTAATAACTAATAAACACACTTCCTAATAGATAACCATTAGGTTTAATACTTTTCATAACATGATCATCACGGAAAACGAAGAGTAGAATGTTGTTAGATGTAGTGGCAAAACAATGCTTGTGTAGAAATTTGTGTTTGCTTATAAATGCAAAGCCAGATATTGTGGGAAATCAGTCCTACAAGACATTTCTTTCTTGTCAATGGGTATTTTCTTGCCTGCTGAATAATTAGACATTCCATTATTTGTATATAGCACATGCATGTTTCTTTAATCCGTTGATGTTACATTTTAGCAAGTTCACTCACCTCTGAATATTTTATCATTTGCTAATTTTATTTAGATGAAAATGTTGAATGCACCAAGAAGGGGACCAAATCAACTTCTACGATAGTTTTGAGGAAGGATGTGGCAACACAGATGAGCCCCGAGGGGAGCAATCAATCTTCTCCTAAGCATGAGTCTTCATTCTTGCCCTCTCCTTTATTGCTGAATGGCATAGAGGAGCTGGAGAGCCATTTTCCAAAGCTGGAGGTTAGGGATGTTCAAGTTGATGATCAGGTAACGGTGACAAGATGGACAAAGAAACAAATTGGCTGTGGTTCTGAAAAGCGTTTAACAAATTTGATGGAATGGAAAAGAAAAACACTTGAGGCTAAGCCTTCTGGTTGGAAAATTTCAGAGACACCTAAACGTTTTTCAAAGTGAGTTATGACTTCAACGCTAGTATTATAAAATGCAGTTTATAACTTATTTAGTAAAATAGTTAAATTGTTGGATTTGTTTTCATATATTTCGGTATTATTAGGAAGGGGCGGGAAAGGGCAGTGCGTGGATGGGGCGGGTCTGATCTTCCATGCTAACTTTGTTAACAGGGCATCCAATTAAATTGGAAAAAAAAGTAATATGAGAATCCATTGAGAAAGTATATTATTCTAACATAGTGAAGATTTGGGAGTTTGTACTCATCAAATGCTTTGAGAAAACAAATGATCTCAATGTTTTTTTTCCTTGTTTCTTTGATTTACTTAGTTCAAATTTTTTTTTTTTTTCTTATTTCATTGAATTTTTTACTTCAAAATTTAGTTTGTTTATTTTAGAGCATGTCTCTAGTGACTTTGTGAATTGGATGTGTTATATGTTATTTTGATTTTATTTGGTTAACCTCTGATTTGGTTCTGCTCAAGTTTTGTATTATGGAGTTGCCTGCTACTGTTGGAGTTTTATGGATTAAATCTATTAGTTGAGTATTTTGGATTAAATGGAAAGTCGATTCTCTACAAAAGTTCGTTGAAAGATTGTTCAAAACCTACTCTATATATTCATAACATGGACTTAAATAAGGTATTACTAAATTTTTCAAATAAACTCCTAGGTTCCTTCAATATAATCTTTTTATCAATGGGGCTCTAAATTAGGTCTAATCGTCAACACTCCCTCTCAGATGGGCAAAAGAAATCCATTAAGCCCATCATGTCAAATAATGTAGACAAATCTAATGAACTAAGTCTTTTAGTAAGTCAGTCAACCACTTGCCCTTTAGTGGCTACATGACTTAACTCTAGTAGCCCGTTAGTTAGCTTTTTCTTGATGAAGAATCTATCAATCTCCACATGTTTAGTTCAACGTGTTGCACCGGGTTGTTGGCAATGCTGATTGTAGACGTGTTGTCGCACCACAACTTCATTTGAGTTCCTTTGTCCACCTTGAGCTTGACCAATAAGGCTCCCAGCCACATCATCTCGGCAACTCTTAAGTCCATGACCCTATACTCTGCCTTTCTTGTTGACCTCATTACTAAAGATTGTTTCTTATTCTTCCAAGAGAACAAGTTGTCTCCTATGAACATGCAGTATCCTGAGGCAGATCTTCTGTCACCTGCACAACTTGTCTAGTCAGTATCACGAAAGCCCTCAATGTCTACATGTCCATTCTATCTGAAGATCAACTCCTTACCTAGTAAACTTTTCAGATACATCAGAATATGATACACTGCCTCCATATAGCCCATTCCTTGGATCATGCATGTAACGGCTCACCACGCTCACTGCAAAAGAGATGTCGGGTTGAGTGTGAAATAGATAGATCACACGATCCACCAATCCCTGGTACCTCTCACGATAAACCGGTTCCATTGTTTTTGCACCCAGCTTGACTTTCTGGTTAATTGTAGATATTGTAGGTTTGCATCCCATCATATATGTTTCCGTGAGGAGATCTAGTACAAAATTTCTCTGGGACAAGACCATCTCCTCAGGCTCACGGGTCATTTCAATCCCAAGAAAGTATCTAAGCAGTCCAAGATCCTTCTCCTCAAATTCATCGTGCAATCTTACTTTTAGTTGGATACGCTTTCTCATCATCACTGTTGATAATGATGTCCTCAACATATACAACAAGTATAACAGTGACCTTCATGTTGTCGAAAGAATATTGTATGGTCTGTATTGATTTACTGATATCTCATGCCCACCATAATCTTTCTAAACATGTCAAACCATACTCGAGGAGACTGCTTTAAGCATTATTGAGCCTACACACCTTACCCACTGTTTGGATCATACTGAATCTTGGTAGTATTTACGTATATTCCTTCTCCAATAACTCATCATGAAGAAATGCATTCTTCACATTAAGTTGATGTTTCCTCCACCCACAATTACTACAAGAGAAATAAGTGTACATATTGTGATCATCTTTGTTACTGGTATAAATGTTGTATCATAAGCAATGTAAAATGTTTGACTGTACTCTTTCATCGTCAGTCGTGTCTTATGCCTTTCTAACTTTTCTAATGGAGTTTGTTTCACTGTGAAGATCTATTTACACTTAACTATCGTTTTCTCGGCTAGTAGTGACACTATCTCCTATGTCTGATTTTTACCGAGCGCCCTAAGCTCTTCATGCATTCCACTAGGATTCTCCTTAGCAACTTGCCAGCACTCGATATAGAAACAATATCCAAAGATGCAATGAATGCTCATGTAATGGTGATATGTTAGAATATGAAAGAAAGTTAGCAATATCATGTTCTCACCCAAAACAATCAGGACGAAGTCCCACATTGCTGCGAGCGATCGTTCTTAAAATTGTTGGGTTAGGAGAAGAATGAGGAATCATTTCTCCTGGGATTTCAGAGTTGGAGGAGTCGAGAAAAATCAGAACAAGGGACTAGCTGTCACAAGTATCACTGTAGACACTATTTCCTTATTTTGCTTCCTTTTATCGTGTGTACACCCTTAGCTCACATTAACATGAATCTCACCACCTCTAAGTTCTCTCTTGTTTTTTTCGGTTCCTCAATTGATTTCTCTATGTTACGGGATAAGGCATTCCTCCCTCATGTCCTACTCTCTCATTATTGCTACTCACCCACCTTGCCTCATATCTTTAGTATTGGGCGAGTCACTGAAGGGTTAGATCACATCCGATATATAGTACAGTTCCAATTCTCTAAATGACACATCCATTCTCACAATCAGTCTCTTCTCTATCAGGCTCCAGCAGACTTTTATGGGTGGCATAATAACCCACAAACATACATTTCACAACTCTTAGATCCTTTTCTCCTATTAATGATTATTTTTTATTTACAAAACATACACATCCAAATACCTTCAATGGGAGGATTCTGCCATTATCTCCATTCAACATCTAACAAAGAGACATCTAATCCAACTCCTTTAACGTCATCCTGCTAATCAATTGAGCAGTTGTCAAAACATCTTGCCCCATAAGTGCTTTGGGACATTGATTGCGATCATCATGCTTCGGACAACCTTTAGAAGGTCTCTATTCTTTCTTTCTGCTACTTCATTTTGTGCAGGTATGTATGAACATATGATTTGATGTTGTATTCTCTGGGCTGACAAGTATTCCCCAATTGTTTTATAGTTGGTATGTTCTTTCTCATTATCAGATTTCAATATCTTCACTGCTTCATCATATTCAGTCTGGATTGACTCGTAGAAGTCTTTAAAGCAAACAAACACATCACCCTTATTTTTTATAAAATATAATCAAGTAACATGAAAAGAAAAATTCAATAAAGGACAAACTATCAATAAACATTCATAGAATTTGTAGAACAAGGTCCCCAAACATCATAATGAATCAATTCAAAAAGCTATAACTCCTAATCTCAGAACTGATATAAGAGCTCCTAGTAATCTTGACAAACTCATAAGCATCACAAACAAATTTTTGTTTATTTTTCTTTTCATACAAAGAAGGATATAGCTAGCTTCATAAACTAAAACAAGAGTGTCTCATTCGTCTTTGATATAACAACACATTCTCCACACTCATCCTAGTTTCTTTTACTCTATCACTCTCTATCATTGATGTCAAAACCAAGTCTATCCTCTCCAGATCCAAATAACAGAGTTTATTATGCCAAGTTTCAGTCCCAAGTGTCCGCTCATTCCTTTCTCTTGAAAGATCATCTCAGAGATATCAACTGAAACAATATATTTTAGTTGAACTATAATGACACTAATAGATAAAAGGTTGACAGGAAAATGAGTATGCAAAATATTAGACAAAATCATAGTTGGTACCTCTAACTGTACTCTTACCAACTACAAGTTGTGTCGTGCCATCATTAATTTGGATGTTTTTTGGCACAACTAGGAGAGTATATGAAGAAAACTCTTTGGCAATTTCCGTCACATGTCGAGATGCACCAGAGTTTACCATCTATTCTGATGATCCTGTAGTGGAAATAGAGGCAAGAGCATATGATGTATCTGACCTTTATTAGAGTAATGTATACTTGGTTTTTACCATCTATTCTGATGTATTACAAGTATCTTTGTTAGAGTGAGCATAAGTGACAATGTTACCTATTGATGATGACTGGTTGGAAGCATCATCAGTCAGTTCTCCTGCTATTTTCAGCTTCCTCTTCAACAACTCTAGATACTCATGATCCTCATTGGTAAAAGCCACCCCTATCTTTCCCTCCCGTGCTACGATTATATTTGCTTGGTAGCCCCATTTTTTACCTTTTCGACCATCACGACTACGTCCTTCACCCTATCCACATCCATCAGTCTCTCTCTCCTTAGGTGGCCTAGTACAAGTTTTGCTCAAATTCCCGACTTCACCACAGTTGTAACCCTCGTGTCTTTCCTTGGGCACATATTATACTCGGGTTCGTGACAGACAATGCTGATCGTGCACTTGGAAGTCCACTCAAATCAGTGTAGCTTCATGTGACTTTCCTCTTATATCATTGCAGCAATGGCCTCATTCAGTGAAAGCATATTCACCTGAGCCATGAGGACTAATCTTCTGTGATTAAATGTCTATTTCAGATTAGCTAGAAATTGCATAGTCCTCATCTCCCATTTCTTGCACTCTGGATTACAAAAACTCGACATCGGTGAAAAGTGATCAAGTTCTGTCCATAGTCATTCCAATTTTATGGCGTATTCCTGAATCAATTTATCACTTTATAGTACTGCTACATCTCATGTTGATTTTGGAACACTCTCATGTGGTTCTTCGTCCCAACATAAATACTCTTCAGTTTTTCATAGATGTTCCTCACCTTTAGAATGTCATCTACTAAGGATGCAATTGAAGGAACCATTGAGTTGAGTAATCAGGTGTAGATTAAGGCGTGTGGTTCTCCACTTATCACTCTTAGCACTGTGACTCTTTGATTTGTCCTAGTTAGATATCCTTCTAGTCTCTTCGTTAATAGAACAATCTCGACCTGACATGACCAGCTCCGACATGTGGTCGGTCCATCAAGCTTCAGCTTCACAGGAGGGAGATCTAGTTGCGTCGAAGCACGTGTTGAGGTAGTGGCTCCCGTCGAGGCGTCAACTCTCTGTTTGAGCCCGATCAGGACCTTCGAAACTTCAGAATCTATCTTTCCCAAAAGTTCCACTCCTCTACCTCCCAAACTATTTCTATCTCCTATCATTTTCAAAATACAAGGTTGTACCTCTCCTGCTCAAAGAAAGCCTTAGTTGATTCGAAGTCCTTGGCTTTAGTCTTTTCTGTTCATACTGAAGCCGCTTCTCTAGTTTCGCAGTAGGAGCAGGATCCCAAAACAACAATAAGCTTCGACGTTTCTTCCTTCTCATCTCGTAAATCTGGCTTCAGAGCACTCTCGAAACCATTGCCCCCTTTGGTTTCAAAGCAAAATCCGGACGACGCACATAGAGAACTCCAATCGTGACTCTCGTGTTCCTCGCCGCGATCTCGTCGATGCCTTACCAATTAGCTTCGCGGCCTCCACCGCGACTGTATCGCGAAGCTTCATTCGCGATCCCACTGCTATAGTTGCGGCCTAAAGTGGCCGCTTCGTCATCACAACTCGAGTAAAAAATTTATCATGATATTTTCTTATTTACTAAGTTTCAAGAAATTTGGGGATTGTTTTTCGGTGATATTGAATATATTTAGGTTTTGAAAGGCACATTTTCGTGCGCCCCTTTTTTTTATGCTTGTGTGGTATTTTTAGTTGTGGATTGGCTCTATTTCCTCTTCCTAGGAGGTAGAGTATTGTTTTCTTCCAGAGTTATAAAAAGCCAGGCACTTTCACTACAATATATTTACAGGATGCCTGAGGCACTAGGTGACTTTCTGAGCTTAGTAAAATGCTGAAGAAGCTATCAATATCACTTGTAAGTTGTAAATATATTTATTGTGTGATATTTATCTTTTGTAATGCGATCTGATAATCAATCTGATAATCATCAGATAAAATTAAGCAGGAAAGTATTAATTTATGTTCTTTTTATTATTTTTTAACTGATTCACATAAATTTTAGTGCTTTATCAATTTGTTATGCTCTTCTTTGGCCATCACATTTATCCAGTAATAGTTAAGCGCGGTTGTTCTAAACCATGGGTGAGCCAGCAATGACAAAACAATGTGCCTAGGAACCAATGATTATATATTTTTTTAATTTGTTTGTAAGCTGGACATATATCTTTTCCTGATGTGTTTCAGGCAGAAATATCTTTCCACTAAATTGCTGACGCAGGTTTAAATGGTATTGATATATATACTGACGCTTCATGAAACACAAATAAACTTAGTTTGTCTGTGAAATCATATATAGGGTGAAAAGAGAGGAAGCCAAAATTCTAGCGTGGGAGAATTTACAGAAAGCAAAAGCTGAGGCTGAAATAAGGAAATTAGAGGTGCTTTTTAATATCCTAATTGTCCAATCAACAAGCGCACAATTTTCTGGTTTCTATCAAGTTTATTTTTTTGATTTTTTTTAGATGAAGCTTGAAAAGCGAAGATCTTCTTCCATGGACAAAATACTGAAGAAGCTAAAGTCAGCACAGAAGAAAGCAGAGGAGATGCGAAGTGCTGCAACTGCTAGCCAAATGCAGCAGGTTGCCAAGTCTTCTAAGCGGGCTTCCTACTTCCGCAAAAGTGGACAGATCAGTTCCTTAAGCGAATGCTTCATCTGCCATGCTTTCTAGGTTGGTACTGCTTGCATCTAAAATTGCAACTTCCAAATTAGATATTTAAATACATAACAATTGCATGGCATATATGTAAAATTCCAGATATTACACATGAAACTAGTCAAGCGAACGCTTCTGCAAAGAAGATGAGCTGATAGGTGCTAGTACTGGAAGAAGCTTGCTCAGAACAGTAAATTGACAGCTCCTTATGAAAATAGAGAAAAGTGCTGCAAGGCAATTGTTAGTTCAATTTTTCCTTATCATTCCTCGGAGTACTAATTTGTTGTAGTTTCTATTTTTTCTGCTTGACGGCAACTTTGCTGTAAACTGCATTTGTTATGGATAAATTTATCAATGATTACCTTAAAAATCACTGCAAAGTATTATTTTGTGGTCATTTTGTTTCTGCTAAAAGAATATGTGCGCTTGTCAGCACCATTAAAGAGGAAACAGGGAGGTGTGCTATCTCCAAATCAATAATCGGTGCCTTCGTGTACCGGTATGTTTTGGCTTTTGATTGATTGAAGGAATTGAATGAGAGTTAATAAAAAAATAGTAATGTTAATTGAATTGAATTGAATCGAAGAGAACATTGACTGATTTTTTTTGTAAGTATGTTTTTTTCCTTTCTGAGTGCGATAAGCTACAATGAGATTTTTTTTTTCCAAATTTGTAATGGGGTTGGGTGGTGTACGAAGATTTGTCCATCCAAGACAAGCTCATGCCAAATTTTCCAGTTGAGCCCAGGTAGAGTTCACAAGTCTGGAGAAATTAATATTAAGTTAAGTCAGTGTTAAAATAAAAAAATAACCAATAAAATGAGTAATTAAGAGAGAAATAATAAGTAATTACATAATTTAAAATATAAAATATTATTTTTTTTAATATTTTTAATACCATAAAAATAATGTTTTCAAATTTAATATAACGTGAGTATATTTTAAGTTAATATATATTTTTTTAAAGAAGCCGACTCACGAGCTAATGAGTCTAGTTGCGGCTAGCAAAAACTTGGTCCGTTAGCTCGTCGAGCTCAGTTCACAAGCCAGTTATTGAGCTGAGCTTATGTCAGCTTGATCCACTTACGCCTCTTGCTTTGATAACCAAGTTCTTGGAGAACTCGCCAAAATTACAACAAATTTGCTAGTTTGATGGTTGCACAAGCTTAGGAGCAACTTGGTAACTTGCAATAGAGGAATTGGGTGATTTCCTTTTAACTAGCTAGCCAAATATTAGTTCGGCTTTTTAGGCTACACATTTATTTTTTCGAATTTTACGGCAAGTAATCAATTGGCATCATTTTGTACCTTGTATTCAACACATTGTACAACCTTACGTGTAGCACTCAATACTTGATTCCCATGGGGTGTGTGAAGTGGATGTAATTTGCTTACACAATTTTGTGCAATCTAGCCCAAAATTGCTATACTATTGAACATTATGGTGGTTTCTCTCGATTGCTCATCTATTTCTTCTGCACTGTTCTCTCAAACTTGTCTTGATCAATGCTAAATAAGGTTTTGGTTTGACTCATGGATAAATTAATATCCAACCTCTACAAAGTTGTATGCATGAGACAACATCGAAAAAAGGTTTTGTTATGACTCATGGTTGTATGCAATTGATCAGAATAGATACCTTGAGATCTTGAAAAGAGGTTCTCAATGAACCAACCACAAAAGCTTAAGTAAATATGAGGAATTGGGCCTTTGTTACAACTAGATAGGTCACTTAATTAGAAGAAAGGCTTTGTAAAATGTCCTAAGAGGACTTGGACTAGATCTCAAAAAGCATATATAGAATTCAAGTTCCCAAAAACTCCTTTGACTTAGCAGCTAGAAGAAGAATTTTTGTACTAAGCGAACTGCAATGTATTAACAACGACAACTACCAAAATTTTGATGAGTCTATGCTAAGATTTTGAGAAAAGTACTCCTTGCATTCCCTGACCACCTTGAGAAATGATTTGGGAAGAGGAGGCTGAAATTGTTGAATGCATTCTAAAAAGAATTCATTGAAGCTAAGTTGCCCACCAACTTCAGCTTCCCATCCTTGAACTTTTGTTAAGTGTGAACTGATTCAACTGATCATGTCACCAACTTATCAAAGATGCATTGAAAAGCAACTTACATATCATTATCATCAAAGAGTTCAAACTTCGGTGATTTTTTTCTAGTTAATTAGAATATCATACAAATATTTTTGATACTCACAACAATATTCATTTAAATAACAAATGTTGCAGATATTTAGTTTTATTATCATCTATTTTGTTATATCTGATTGATGCTTTTGTTTTTTTATTTCGATGTGGTATCTAATTTTGTATCCTAAAAATTCACTTTTTTATGAAATCTTCATATAAAATTGGTCATTTTCCAGGTGTTCCTATGCTTCTTTCTGATAAAAAAAGTTTTTCTTATTTCTTGTTTTTTATTATTATTTAGTCTTGAAAACCATTTTTTTTGCAATTCAAGTAAGTGCGTTTTCTAAAAATCCATAGATGCCTTATCCTTTTAAATTAAAATTATATATGGCTAAGCTATTTTCTATTACTCGTTTATCAATTTTTTGTTAATATTTTTACTACAGTCTACATTTAAATAAATACCATGCCCACTTATGGGTTAAGATATGTTGTCTTCATTTCTAGATTTTGCTCTATTTATGAATGTAGGATTACGTCTAATGATAGGAGGTAGATAACAAAGATAAGAACATGTGTTTTGGCTTGTACTAGCTTTGTTAGTATTTGACGAAGAGGGTAATCCCATCGGTCGGTTGGATGAAGGAGTGTCAACAGATGTGTAACTAATAGGTGTAGCCACAAATTGATGTTCAGTTAAGGCATTAATTAAATCTTTATCTCATTTTCTGAATGAGAATTTTCATCGATTGAAATAACTTCATTGATACATATAACTCCATGTATATTTTCTGAAGAGTTATATTTATTTGTATTTGTTCATCCTAGAATTTCTGGATTAGTAGTATTTTTTAAACTAAAATAGCAGTTGTGGTTATATCGTTTTTTAGTACGTCATGGTATTGAGTTAATCTTACTCATAATTCATATATGTTGTATTTGGCAATTTTTTATATCTGGACTGGATTAAATTTTTAAATAGTTTAATTTTTTATAACTAGTTTAGGTTTAATTCCATAGATTAACTACTTCATTAGATATATTTTCGGAATAGAGTCCTAGTTCAACTTGTTGTTTTAAAATCATATAACTTATTAGAATCCACTCGTTTGAATTTCCTAAGGGAGATTTTATATGAATTTTTTTTTCTTTTGGAATACTTCTAACTGCCTATTTTTTATATTTAATTGGAGTAGTTCACATATTCTGTTGAATACTTGTTCGAGGTAATTTTTATTCAACATCAAGGTCTTCTGCTATTAGTAAACATCTTTTAATTCTTTCTTTTCTTTAATTTGTTGATCATAAGAGCTAATAAAAGATTCATAAGACCAAGTAGCGTACATAACTCATTAGTGTTTTTTTCTGTAAATTACTTGGCTCTAATACCATTTGTAAGCTCTAGAAGGAGTTGAAGTTTCTCCTACTTTTAATGATTTTGGTTCAGATTATTTTCTAAATCTAGATTATTTTTTAATTTGTATTGTAATTCTTCAATTTCTCTAATATGATTCATATGATTTTTCTTTAATTGTCAAAATATTATATCAAATTCCTCAAAATCATTTGCCATATTTAAGTACTTCTTCTTACTCTTTCGTCTGAAAGATTATCTTAAAGTACTAGAGTCCATTATGCTTCTGCATGAAAGTTTAAAATAATTTTATCCTATTATGATATCTTTATATTCTAGGGTTTGACCTTAGAATCTCTGGTTCATCTTTCACCTCTTTGTGATTTTCTAGAAAACATTAAGGCTCAACAAGACCACACAAATCCTTACAGACCATAACCTTATGCAAGTACTTCAAGGATTTAAAGCACAACATTAGTTAGTTTCCTACCCTATGCGTAAATAAAATAGATATAAAATCAATAGAGAACTAAACATGTTTTTAAACAAATAAACAAAGCATAATACTCATTAATACTTAAAAGACAAATTTACAGACATCGAGCAGGAAAAAGATAATTAGATATAATGACAAACACACATATGTAGATTACAAGAGAAGAAGAAGAAGAAGAAGAAATCCTAACTCACTCGGCCTTCCTCAGAGTGGAGGGGGAGCCTTAAATAAATGAGAAAAGAATACATTAATCATCACTGTTGACGTTACATGGAAGAAATAATTGATACCTCTTTCCAAGTAAGCTGAGCAAGTGAACATCTACTTTTGTCAGAATAATTCTCGGAATATTATTTGTTGATAAGAAGTGGCCTGCTTTATGAGTAGTTCCAGGTTGGCTAAGTTAGTGAGAATTTGCTTTTGTCATAATATTCTATGTTGATAATAATTCACTTTGTTGTACGTATTGATATTTTGCTTTACCTCTAAATTTCATTACTCTTGTCTTCAAGCTTACTTCATACTTCTTATAAGTGGGAATCTGTCTATCTTTTCTTTTCATATTTTTTTGCAAAATACTTCATTGACTTATGTGTTCACGACTATGTTATTTCGAGTAAGTGTAGAAATACATTTTTTATACATAACTTTGAGAATATTTTTTGTGGGTTGCTTGCAGTGACTGTAAATAAATAAATTTTCCTAAGGTGTAACATACCTAGATATTTGTAGAATCTATCTTTTTAGTTTCAATCTAGATCTTGTATAAATCTTCAGTTGTCGATCTCTAGAATAATGACTATTGTTTATACTTGGGAGTGTATGAATCACTACTAATTATAGGTTGAATAAGAGATACAACATTTCCTATTATCTCAAGATAAGTCTGATACATTTTAATGTATATATTCCAATGTTTTATAACTTGATGAAATATATCAATAGCCTCAATATCTGGCTTTGGAAATTCTTTGAAGAGTTTTTCTTCCTCTATATATATCATTCTAATTATACCACATTTATATAATTCTTAGACAATCTTTGAATCTATAATTCCATAAATATATGTTACTTCATGTTCTCCCGCCATGCAGAAATAGAATTGTGGGTTAATTCTTTCTTCATATAACGATAATTGTTGTCATTCATCAACAATATTTGTTATTTTCTTTGAAGTGGTATCTTGCAGTATTTTTGCATAAATAAGTATATTTTTAAAGGATGAAGGCTCTTCTTTTTTATTAATTTCTAGAATTTTACTTTCTGATGAAGAAGTATTTTCTTTATATTCCTTTTTACTGATTAAAAGATTTGCAAAGTCTCTTATTATTTTTAATTCTCAGATGCAGGTAATATCTCCTTCTATTATATCTCCAATCAGATAATTCTTCAATTTTCTTAATTCTTGTAAAACATTGCTAGTGAGAACTATTTTGCATTCTATTTTCCAAATTTGCAATTCAACAATTTCTAAATAGTTATTTAGATCAGTGTTGATTTTTTCATCAGCTTTGCTGGATATTTCATAAGTCTTCAAAATTTCTATATCCATGTTTATTTCCTGCATAATTCATGAGATAAAATGGTAGTTGAAGAATTGTTATTACCGTATATTCATTCTAAATCAAAAGTATATGCTGAAAATCAGCTTTGCCGTCTTATTAATCTTTTATTTGGTAAAGAGTATTCCATTTTTCCTTTTATAAATGAGATTATTGTTTTATTATCTATTCTTGTCAAGAATGTTTCATTTAGAAATATTTCAAATATTTTAATTGCTTTTTTTAATTGCAAACAATTCTTTTTCATTAAAGTGATAATTTTGTTCTGCTGTAGTGTATGTTCTCGAGCTATATCGGCATAACAGTTCAATATTATTTATTTTAGCTTTAAGGACTGCACCGCATGCAATTTCAGAACTTTTTGTTTTGATAATTAGATAGTCTTTTGGTATTAATAAATGTAATTCAAAAGGTTTTGACATATTTCTTTATCTTGGTTTACGCCTTTTCATCTTTTTCATCCGAGTACCAAAACATATTTTTCCTTAATTTTATTTGTAAAGTTACCTTTAATTATTGATATTTTTTATGAATGCGACATAATTGACACATCCTAAAAAACATCATAAATCTTTTGGACTATTAATTTATTTAAAAATATTTATTTTTTTTAATATGTGTTCTTGTAATTCAATGGAACACTTATCTATTATAAGTCTTAAGAATTCAATAGTATTGGTTAAAAAGACTGCTTTTTTCTTACTTAATAATATTCCATATTTTTGGGTCTTTTGTGCGAGCAGAGTTAGATGTCTTAACTGTTTAGTAATGTTTTAACTTAATATTAAAATAACGTCTACATATAAGGCAAAACTGTAATAGTTCACTAAAAATAGTATCCATTCTTCTTTGAAATATCTGAGGGGAATTTGTTAAATCGAATGACATTACATTCCACTGATTATGTCCTTGAGGTGTACTAAATGTAGTAAATTCACGGTTGTCTAGCTGCATTTTTATTTGCCAAAATCCAAATATACAATCTTGTTTAGAGAACCATTTAGTTGTCTTAATATGATTGATTAATACTTCTTTATTAGGTAAGAAGTATCCTTCAAATTTCATATTATCATTCAACTTTTTACAATTAATTATTAATCTTGTCTTTCCTCTTATTTGCTCAGTATGATTTCTAACCAAAAGTTTGGGCTACTATATGGATTTTTGCTAGGTTCTATTAATTTTAGATTTAACAATTCTTTAGATTGAATTTAGAATTTTTTTTGTCTTTGAAGGTGTATTTCATGGTCTTACTCTTATGATAAGCGCAGGGTTAACTGGTTCTATTTTAGCTACTGCTTCATCTTATTTCCAAAATTGTAATGGATTTTGTGAGAATGATTGTTTAAATAATGAAATAATAAAAGGCCGTAACTCATTAAGTTTAGAATTTTCAGGAGAGGTTTTAGTTTTCATACTTAGATGGTTATCGAATAAATGAGGGAATGAATTTTTCAGATTTTGATCAAGGGGATAATCACCATGTTGGCTGCAGAAAATAGGTTTGGTAGATTGAAATTGAAGTGTTTGTCTAATTGGGCAGTTTAGTGAATAACCATTATGACTTGTAAGAATGATGTTAATTTCAGTTTTGTAAAAAATGAGAATGATTTAAGGAAATTATTACCTAGAACTATATCTGAACCATTATCAGATAGACACCAAAATTTTGTATTTTTAATAGGATAAGTTGTATTACAAAGTATTGATTGGTCCAATATTGGTTTATAGTTAGGGTACCATTAAATGTTTTCAGTTGTAATTCTTGTGAATGGATTTGTATGTGTGCTGGTATTATGCATTTTTTACATACTGTGATATCACTTCCCATGTCACATAAATCATGTATAAGGGTAAGTTTGTAGGTAGGAATATATAAGCTATGAAACTGTAATTCATGGCAGTGTATAATTATCTATATTAATACTTTCATGTGTAAATGTTATCGTGTGTTGTTGGAGAAAATTCATTCATACTAAACACAGTTTGAATTTTTATCATCTGTTAGAAATAAATGTTGAAAGTATAATATATGGTTATTTATATCGAAAAATCCAAAAAGTATATTTGCCTCATGTGTACAAAGATGTTTTTGACCTAAATAATCTAGATAAATGTAGGGTTTATCTTTTAGTGTTTGTAAATTTTGTGGTATTAAGTTTTGTTCTATGTGTGATTTATGTGATCCAGTGACTAGTAGAATATTACATTTTTGTTTTGGCAAAATGTAATAACCAGTAACTAATAACTAATTGTTATTGTATTCTTGTATATTTAGGGTTGGTCTAAGGAGAATAAAGTTTGGTAAGTTAAGTAAGGTCAGAGGCATTAAAGAAAAATAAAAATTAAATTTAAATAAAAAAAAGAATTTCCAAAAATTTTCCAATGAAAAAAAATGAAAAATAAAAAAAAATTAAAAAAAATCAAAATGATACAAAATTTTCTTCGATTATAGACAATAAGCATAAGGTGTTCCTATAAAAATATTAAAGACAAAGTGAATTTTAAATATCTAACTATATTTTTCTTATGATTCAACAATTATTAATTTATTTAATTTTTAAAAATAAAATAAACTTCAGAAAAGTATAAAGCCTTCTCGAAAATATTAATTGCCTATGGGTGAATGACTGGCTAAGTTTAGTAACAAGTGAACTTATGTGAGCATAGTTAGAAAGTTAGTCACCAAAAGGGTACATTTGTAAATATCATATTTGCATCTCAACCCTTAATTAATTAATTTTAGGTCACATCAAAAGGTAAAATGGTTGAAAGTTATGATCAAATGTGTATTGAAATGTTTGAAACATTAAGGGATAATTAGGGTAGTTACTACGTTACTAAAGGCATAGTAGGGATAAAAGTGTAAATTTGGAAATTGTTGGAGGTCAAAGACATCCATGCTTGGATAACCATGTGGTAGGGATTATGATATGGAGACATATAGTTCTCTAATTTAGGCTTCCCACCACAAGTTGTAGTGACCCGTGTAATCATTTATTTGAAAATCAAAGTAGTTGCTTAAATTACTAATCTACCCTCAATGCTTTAAAGAATCCATAATAAACTATCCATAACCTAAAGTTGTCATGGCTTAAAATGAAAAGTTTGTAAGTAAGATATGAACAACTAAATACTCTAAAATTTCTAAGTTTTAACCTAATCTAAGGAATATCTTGCCAAAATTTTTAAAAACTATAAAAATACACAAAGTGGACTTCCACTTATTTAAAAAAATGTGAGTCATAAAGGATAACTTATTGGGTGAATTATTGATCAACTAAATAAGAGCTCTAACATATCTCAATCGGTTAGTGAAAGTGATTTAAATGTCAAATTAAATATTTGCACTTACACCCCTCTTGATAAAACTTGAATAAGTTTCTTTATAAGAACTTTAAATTGAGTAAGGTCTTCACCAATAGAATAATTAAATCATAAGAAGTAACAATATATTTAAGATCTATTTTTTATTATTAATATTTCCTATTATTAATCAATAAATTCAATAATTCATAGAGAGTTAAACAAAACATGACATGGTTTAGAAAATGTTGGGATCGTTTAGGTTCATATCCTTTGTGCCTTAGTAATGTTCAAGGTATTTCAGAGGTCATTTATATTTTTTTGTGAATTTTAAAGAAACTCAATATTTAAAAAAGATAGAAAAAAGGTAGAACGATAACCAAAACGAACTAAAATACTGAATCCCATGAAACTGATCCGACATGTCTTAACTTATAGTAATATCCAATGCTTAAGGGGTTGAGCTTTAAGTATATTACTTATCTTTGCTAATTATAGACATTTAAAGTGTGACAATTTAAATGGATCATTGAACTAGCATATAAGTTGGACGTGTTGGTGGTATGAGTGATACACCTAAAATATATAGTGGTTTTAGATGCATTTTTAAACCTTTTTTTTAGATATTACGCTTTAATGGAAGGTATTTGTGTGTTTTTCTTTCAGGTACAGGTACAGAGTTCAAAAATGCTAAAATGAGTGAAAAAGGATCAAATTTGGAGCA
Organism: Phalaenopsis aphrodite; assembly: GCA_003013225.1. NCBI lineage: Eukaryota > Viridiplantae > Streptophyta > Magnoliopsida > Asparagales > Orchidaceae > Phalaenopsis > Phalaenopsis aphrodite. The sequence goes on from NEWO01000714.1 coordinate 118,242, forward strand.
AAAGGTGAAAATTGTGCGAAAGTGTTTTGACGCCTAAGTGCTAGAACCAGCGCTTAAGCACCGGTTAAAAAGAGAAGGCAATGACTAAGTGTCAAAGGCCTTGTGCTTAAGCGCTAGTGGCAGTTATTTGGTAGTTTTCTTCATTTGGACGATATTTGTAAAGGCATTTGAGGCACCTATTGGCTAAAGAGGGTGGTTATGACCTCTAGGAATAAAAATATTAAAAGACCTGTGAAAGGAGGTATCCCTTGGAGAATACATCAAATTTGGACATATTTTGAAGAGTTTCCAAGGCACCTCTTGGAGATTTATAAAAAAGGAAGTTTTTACATATGGAAGGGGGTGCTTGAAGAGGGAGAGGGTGCTTGAAGAGGGAGAGAGTGCTTGAAGAGGAAGAGGATCGTGGAGAATCTTGTGGAGAGATTCAACACCAAACAAAATTCACTTTTTCCATTTATTTTTAGTTTTATTTGAGAGTTTAGAGTGTTGTAAAAGAGAAGAGATTCAAAGGAACTACAAGTGTTTGGTGAAGGATTTGAAATAAGTTTTTATCTTTTATTATGAACAACTTTTGGTTTTAATCGAGACTTCTTGTTTGTTTGATAATGATTTTCACTTTTAAACTAAACTGTGGTTTTATTTTCTTCATGGATTTTGACTAGTTTTCTTTATCTTTCTCCTTGAAATGATAAGTAATTAAAGTACTGGATGAAATTTGTAGAGAGTATTACTCTTTAATGTTGGAAGAAGTTGTGAAGATTCAATTCCATGTTCTTTATTTACTTCTTGATTTGGCCCATCCATATGTTAAAATTTGTTGTGAGAACATGTAAGAATTAGGCTGGTAATGTCTTAGTCATATATTGGAAAGAATCACATGAGGTTGGATGAATGAGAATATAATTCATATGATTTAGTGCAAATAAATAGGGAAATAATCATTGAAGGGTGTAGAGTTAGAGGACTTTAAAGTGATAGGTTAAAGTCCCTTTTAGGTTCTGATACGAGATGTTAGCCCCCAGGTGGAGGGAATTGAAGGAACTTTAGAGTGAGAGCTAGTATCTTTCATTCCTAGCTGGTCTTTAGAATAATTCAAACTTTAAATTAGCCAATGTTCTTTATAGCATCTCTAGTAAGGGTAAATAATATAATTGCTCCTATTTGGGACAACAAAATTTGCATACTACCACAACATAATTTCTATGCTTATTACTGATTCATGATAAGGAGAAAGATATTTCTAAATTCAGTGCTTTTCTTTTACATAAACTCAAGTTATTCTTTTAAATTGTTACTGTTTTGTCAAAATATTGAAAATACAAAAAATATTTAAATTTTAATTACTATGAATATATCTCTAGTTTAAGTAATTTTCTTTTTAAAATAGAAAGTTGCTAATAAATCAAGCATATTGCATTTTTTTCCTGTGGGTTCAATATTCAGGTCTTAATAAAAAAGTTTTATATTACTTGATAACGATACGTATACTTACGTAGTATCCCAACAAATATAAATTGAAAAGTTAAATTTTTATGTACTTCAGGATCAATTTTTTACTCTGTTGCAAAGTAAGGAAATACAAGTGAAAATATAATTAGAGTGTTGTTATACTGTTACAATTAAACAGTTAATCATGATCAAGTTTTTTGTGCCATTACTGGAGATTAAAATCTTCAAGTATTAATGTCAACTTTATAAATCCTTACATATAAAAAATATTGGGATCAATGAGAGATGATGAAAAAGGCATCTTATGCTAAATTTGGGATGACAAAATATTATTGTATCTCCTACCTGATGACTCTGTGAGGGTGCAAGGTTTTTACTACTATTCATTGACATTTGGTAAGAAACAGCCCTTGCTTTTTTAAGTTGTCGGTGGTTCTGGCCTAATAGTGTGACTAACTTGTGGACCATCAGATTTACAAATTATATGATTAAGTAACAAAAATATGTTTATTTTAGAACCAATAATTTTTTTCTAAGTGACAAATAATGAATTTTTTGGTGTTACCTTCTGAATGTCCACTGCTTAGTTACCTTCATTAGGCTAAGGCTGCTCTCCTTCATATGTCTTGCTCATAATTCCTAGTTGATGTTGAACTTTGGGCACACAGATGTTGATGGTTTCGTACAGCGGTCCCTTGAAAATTATCAGGGCCAATGGTCCTAAAACAGAGCCCATCCTTAATTCAAGAATACATATATCCAGTTTTGATATTTAATATATATATCACCCGATTTTTGAAAGCATGCATGCTAGGACAAAACCTTTTGAGTTAATGTGTGATGCTAGTGATTATGTTATAGGGGTTGTTTTAGGGCAACAGTACGATAAAATTTTTAAAGTGATATACTATGCTAGTAAAACCCTTAATGAAGCTCAAATTAATTACACTACTACTGAAAGGGAACTATTAGCCATATTGTATGGTTTTGATAAATTCAGACCTTATCTTATTAGAACTAAATGTATTGTGCCTATTGATCCTTCTGTTATAAAATATTTAATGATGAAGAAAGATGCAACCACGATTATTTAGATGGGTCATTCTAATGCAAGAATTTGATTTCCAAGTTGTGGATAGGAAGGTACAGATAATCAGATAGCTGGTCATTTTTCAAGGCTTGAACATGAAAATAATCTTAGCTTTAATGGTGAAATTAATGAAAATTTTTCTGATGAAAATTTTATGCAACTAATGAATGGTAAAGTTTGTGATATGTTGATATACTTCACTACTTAATTAGTAATATTTTGCCCAACATATTAGATACCCATCAAATCAAAAAGTTTGTTCACGATGCAAAATTTTATTTTTGGGATGACCCTTATTTATATAAACAATGTAAGGACTTAGTTATTAGCAGATGTGTACCATTAGTAGAACCCCAAGAAATTATGCAAAATGTCGTAAATCAAATTCTGGGGACATTTTGTGGTTAATAAAAATGAATTTAAGATTTTGCAGTATGGATTTTATTCGCCTACATTGTTCAAAGATGTTAATACTTACATAAAATCATGTGATAAATATGGAAAATTAGGCAATATTTCTAGAATAAATGAAATGCCTATATATTTTACTCTTGAATTTGAAATTTTTGATGTTTGGGCTTTGATTTTTATGAGACTATTTATACCATCTTCTGGAATATATATATATAGAATGGCTAAAGTAATCACTAAGAGCATTGTAAAATTTTAAAGAAAAACATATTTTTACAAGATATATAATGCCTAAAGTAATCATTACAGATGTGGGAAGCCATTTTATGAACAGAACAATTGGAACATTAACTCGAAAGTATGGGATTAAACACAAAATTGCTACAGTTTATCATCCTCAAATCAGTGGTTTAGCAGAAGTATCCAATTGAGAAATTAAGAGAATATTATAAAAGATTGTAGACCCTAATAGGACAGATTGGTCAGCCAGACTTGACAGTACATTATAGGCCTATAGGACTGCTTAAAAAACTCCTATACGAATGACAACATATAGGCTCATATATACAAAAGCTTGTCACTTACCAGTTGAATTGGAGCATAAATATTATTGATCTATTAAAGAGTTCACTTATAATTTAAAAGATGCTAGACAAAAGAATATTGCAATTAAATGAGCTTGATGAGATAAAAAATGAATCTTATGAGAATGTCAGAATTTATAAGGAGCAAATGAAAATTAGCCATGAACAGAAGATTTTGAAAAAGCATTTTGAGCTGGAATAAGAGGTTTTATTATAAAATATAACATTGAAATTATTTTCAAGAAAACTTAAGTCCATGTGGTCATGACCATTTATTATGGTAAGAGTTTATTCTTATGGTGTTGTTGATATTGAAAATCCTAAAACTGGGAGAATAATTAAGGTAAATTGACACAGATTAAAAGCTTATATAAGTGGAGATAGTACTACATTTTAAGAGAGCCTAAATTTTGGTCAACTAAAGTAAAATTCTTAGATATTTCCGTTGGACAATTTTAAACTATGCGCTTTGTGGGAGGCAACACATAGTTATCAGTGTGGTTTGATTTATTTGGTGATTGTGGTTATGATTTGTTTATGAAGTTATTTCAAGTCTTACATTGTTATGATGACAAAAAAAATATTTTATTGATGAAAATGAGTAGGCAATGAAAGAAATTTAATATTTTAAAATGTTAGTTTGGTGTTATAGCGCTATATCTGGTGCCATAGCGCCACAGATTGAGTAACTCCCTTTAACCACCCAAAACTTAGTTTTCTTCTCTCTTCTTTATAAAACTGTCTAGGATGAAAATGGAGGCAACCCTTCACAGTTCTTTACACTTTAGTACGATTAAAGAGTGTAAAATTCTTATTTAGAGAAGCAATGGAGAGTAGTAGCAATGGAAGGTTGACAGACAAGAAGTCCATGCATAAAGATGCTTAGACCAACTTCAATGAATATATTGCATTAAGTTTAGAGTGGATTACAGACAAACTTGGAAAGATTGAAGAGGATTTTTCTCATCACCAAAACATGTTAAGTGACATCTACCATTAGTACAAGCACTTGGAGTGGCAGTTTAAACTCCAATTTGGACAATTGAATAGTTTCCAAGGATATCAGGTAAGAATGTATGAAGAAAATAATTGGATTGATGAAACGATTGCTCAAGATTTCCCTCGCACTCCATTATACTATCTCTTTGATCTTTTTTACAAAAAGGTGAATGGGGTATAGACAACATTGAGCATAATTACTCTTAAGTGTTTTTGTAAAAATCTTGTTGTATCGAGTGTTTATTGTGGTGTGTCAGCTTTTTTCTTCATAGTGACTCTAAAAACTTATGCATGTTTGTTTATGTGTGAAGTGATATCTAATTATATCCATGTTATGTTTTATGTATTGAAACTATTATCAATATAAGAAAACAAGTTCTATTCTAGTGCAAAAATTTGTTCTTATGTGTCTTAAATTAAAGTTGCACACCAAAATTTTGCATTGTTGATGAACTCAAAACCATTGAAATGGCCGTTAAAACTGAAATGTAAAAGTTTAGAAATTTTGGTTCTGTTTTGATCTTGTGAAATATACAAAAACTTCTAAAATCTGGACAGTTTGAATGGTTCCATAGCACCACTATTAAGCGTCATAACACCGCTCATCACGCAAAGCATGGCGCCATAGCGTCATACCTCAGTGTTATAGCGTCAAACTAACCAAAATTTATTTTGAGTGTCAAACCAATTGGTTTTCACCATTTTTCACCTTGGTTCATCTTCTTCCTCCTCTATTTTTCAACTATGCTCCCCTAGGGTTTGGATTTGTACTTGATTGGTATGGATTTGAAGTTTCAGACTCTAGATTTCATCTTCTTATGGTAAGGTTTGCATTTTTCTATTAAAATTTTTAAATTTCACCATGGATTTCTTCCACATATTGGTTAGGCTAAAAATTTGAGATTTTTAATGAAAATAGTTATAAATCCATGGATGAATGTTTATATGGTTTAAATGTGTTTGTAGGAGCCTTATGGAGTTATAATGTAATCTCATGGGAGTTTTATCAAATATCTTTTAGATTACACATGGCTCCTAAAATGAAGAGAAGTAGAGGAGAACCTAGCTTCGATAGTGAGAGATTCTCTAGTTCTAAAGCCCATGATATATATGAAGATCTGCAATCCAAGAAATCGATTACAAAGTGAATTTTTCTTCATCTTGGGGAAACTGTTGAATATCTGATTGCTGAACAACAGTGGGAGAATTTCTGCTACTTCACTGTCCTTGCTGTGATTTGAGTGGTCTGTGAGTTCTATGCAAATCTTTCTGATGGATATGATGATTTGGTTTATGTACGTGGGAAGAATTTAAATATTAGCCCACTTTGGATCAATCACATTTATCAGCTGCATAGTGTTCCTACCTCCTCTTTTTCCGAATTCAGTCCTTATGATACTGAAATGGATGAGACCATGGAATTGGTGACTAATGAAATGGTATTTGGAAGATAAAGATTGGACGATGGGTAAGATTTTCCTTTTCAAAGTTAAACATCCATGTTCATGCATGGCATTACTTTATTTCTAGTAGCTTATTTCCAACTAACCATTTTAGTGAGGTAACATCTGAAAGTACCATTTTGAACTATTGCATTCAAATGAACAAACCTATTGACATTTGGTCTATTATTTAGAAGAATATGATTATTTCTTTTAAAGGAGGAACTATTGAAGGTGTGGGTTACCCTTCTCTTATTTCCACCATGTTCATTCAATCTGGTGTTAAATATAAGACATGGGAGGAAATTTTACCACCTCATAAGCCTATTAGAAAAACAAATTTGGAGATTTATATAAAACATATTGGTTCTAGATCAAGGAGTGGAGGTTCTAATATTCCTTCTACATCAACCTCTAGACCTTCCACTTCTGCTACTTCTTCACTAGATACTGTAATTGAGCAATTATTTATACAATAAGAAGATATTTTTACATTATAAAATCAGCTGAAGGGTTTGGAAGCACACATGGACCATAATGATGAGTATATGCATAGAAGAGTAGAATTTGATATTGCTTATCATGAGGTTATGGAGAGATACATGTGGGGTAATCATTCTATTGAATTTCCTAAATGCTCTAGTTTTACACCGTAGCAGAGTGGAGAAATGGATGAAGATGCAAATCTTGGTGTTGGTGATGATTAATGTGGGCGTTGTTGTGGTGTGCATTGTAAATATCTTTCAATATTCCATACATACATGACAACTCTAATTATAAATATGCAGTTCAATCCTAATAAAATTTAATTAAATATAAATGATTTTATCTTTTAAAATCCTTAAGCTACCAAACATGTAATAATAACGCAAGTATACATATCACTCAGGTAATAAAGGGCTTTAATAGAGTCATAAGTATCGATCCCACAGGGAGTTTGAAATTGTTATAGTTATAAGGTCAAACACAATATTCAAACTATAAAACTTAAGTAAGCAAAAAAAATCTAAACAAAATTTAATGTGCGATAAATTAAATGTAGTTAAAAGAACTAAGTTAATGAAACTAATTGCTAAACTTCTAAAGTAAACTTATAAAGACTAAATAATGTTTTGAAATGAAGAGTTCAAATTTAAGAAATCATCCTTGCCCTTTACACTGATTTTATGGAGTGTGAAGAAATTAAAATTATTTAAAATACACAAAAAATTGTATTGTGCAAAATAGGAGAAATCCTATTCTTTACCCTCTAGGAGCACATAAAGAATAATGACTAATCTAGAATTTAGTCCCTAAATCCGTGGTTAGGTTGAGAGAATACTGACTGCCACTCTAGAGCTCTAACTTCTTCCTTGTTTGAGGGCTAACAATCTTGCTTTAGTTTACAAGCAACTGAACCAAATTGAGGATTTTAATCTGTCACCTTAAAATCTCCAATTTTGCGCTCATCAAATTCTATTCCCTATTTAATTACACGTAACCCCATGAATTACATTCTCACTCATGAAATTGAATGTGACTTTTACATTGTTGTTGAAAACATAGCCATTTTGGAACTATGATTCTCAACAAATTTTAACCTTTCAACTGGCTAAATCAAAAAGTAAATGAAGATTAGAGCCCGAATCATCACATTTTATTGACATCTAAAACCTTACGTAATAAAACTAATTATTGACAAAACCATATCTCATTGTAAGGAGAAGGATAATAAATACAACTCAAAACTCATGAGAAAGATCTGACAAAACATGGATTTCATATATATAAATAAGTTTGCAAAACAAAGAAAGAAAATAACACAACTTATCTCACACTCTTTCCCAATAAAATCCTTAGAAGTTCCCTTTAAGAACTTTCTCTCTTTATAATCACACTCAATTCTCTCTTAGAAGAGTAATGAAGAAGAAATCTCTCACCTTCCCTCTCATCTTACAATCCTAGAAGAAAATCCTCTCTTCTCCAAGACTTCTCTCTCATGCAAAATCCTTCCTCTCAATCTTACGCCCCCTTCTCTTCTCTAGACTCCTCTCCTTTTTAATTAGGGTTAGGCTTCTTTCAAAAGGAATTCAAAATTTCCTCCAATTTTCTCGCCAAAAGTCACATCTTTTAACAACAACAGACAAGTTCCTTCATCCAAGAGACATATCTCTTAATTAAAGAGTCTTTTCAAAGTGTCTAGATGTGTTGAACCACTCAATAGGGCGTTTGAAGTGTTTGGATCCTTCAAAAACCACTAAAAAATAGTCACAAAGTGCTGTACTCCATTTTAATTCATCTCTAGCACTTCTGGCTCTAGCTCTGATGCCTCTGGCGCCAAGCTAAAGAAGTTTGTGTTGTTCTCTGGATTCTGACACCTCTTGCGCCAATTTTGGCGCTACTTCTCTGTAAAATGGTACCTCTGGCACCAGGATCAGGAAAATCTCCATTTTGGCTCCAAATTTCCTTCTTTTTGCTACTTATTGCTTCAAATGCCTAAAATTGATATACATGCAATAAAAACATGAAAATATCACCTAAATAAGCATAACATGTATACATAAAATAGTACATTATTTTGGTGTATCAAAATTTCCCAAATTTAAATGTTACTTGTCCTCAAGTGAAACTTTTACTATATAAAAATATGACTTATGGAAGAGATTAACTTATAAAATTATATAATATGTTTTAATAATATAATATTATAACTTAAGAAAAACTTTTAACAATTTAGGTTAAAGTACAAGTATAAGAACACCTAGTAATCAAGTCTAAGAGTTCAGAATCTTCATTCATTTCAAGAAGAATTATAGTTTGTCATATCAAAGATATTTAGAATATCCATATGAAAAAGAATTTCATAAAAATTTTATTAGTAAGGATGAAAATACTCAAATACAAGTTTATAAAATGTAATAAATTTTTTTTCCTCAAGTTGATTCAAGTGAAGCTAATTTTTGATTAGGCATCTTCTCAAGCTTCTCCTCACATATTTTTCTTTTCCTTTTCTTTTTCTTTTTCTTTTTCTTTTTCTTTTCTTTTCTTTAGGATCATTTTCAATCCTTTCTTTTCTTTTCTTTATTTATGTGAAGATTACTATATCTGGATAGCCTTTAATAATTTTAAACTTCACTATCCTCTTCTTAAAGTCAAAACTTCTTACCTTCCTTCACATTATAAATTTATGAGCTTTGAAGATTTTTCATAAAGTCTCATTCTTTTCTTCTTACATGAAACTCTAAGATTCTTAATACTTCAAAAATGAAATTTTCTTTACTTTAAATAGAAAAACATAGTCTTATTTTTTCATATTAAATATATTAACTTTAGAATTGACCTTCATTATTAAATATTTTTCCTTAAACTTACCATAATATTTACCAACAAAAATATATGTATATTTAAACTCTAATATCCATGGTCATGTTAAATTAATTTTATAAGTATAATTAATCGAGAACAAATAAAATTTAGTTTACTTCTTTTAAAGAAGATTTCTTCCCCCAAACATAAATTTTTAAATAATAAGTAAAGCATGTAGTACATAAAATTTGCAGTTGAAAGAAAATAGTAAATGCATAAAAAATAAAACTAACCAGTAGAAGATTCTGAATATGAAACTTGGCCCTTGATATTATGCAGGTGCTAACTTAAAAAGTATGGGCTTTAAAGCATTAAATGACATAATCTATCAAAGGATTTGATAAATTAAAGACATAAACAACAAACTAAAGCAACTAAAAATGCAAAAAAAATAAAAATCTACAACTTACGATTACATACACTAGTTCAATAGGACCACAAACCAAACCCATAAATTGTTCCAACTCATACCATCAACAATTAAAAAAACAAATAAAAACACATAAAAACAAACAAAACCCAAATAAATTTTAACCTTCATTGCCCTCCTCTTCCTCTTCTTGCTCTTCTTCTTCTTCTTCTTGCACATAAGGGGTGAATCTGTGGAATGTAGGAAACGCTACGATATGATCACCCCTCAAAAATCTAATCTTCGCCTCTTCATATGCAATGTCGAGTTTTACTCTTTTTTGCTTATATTCATCATTATACGCATTTATGGCTTCTATACCACTTATTCTGTTCTGCATTACTATGAGATTTGATTGTTGAATCATTAAATGTTCCATAATATTTTCAAGTGACACAAAACTAAAATTAGATGTACCTGCAGCTGATGTGGAGGGTCTATCACTACTTCCACTCTTAGATCCATCAAATGATTCAAATTTATGAACATTAGATTTTCCAATGGGTTTCAGTGGTTGCAACACTTCTTCATTTCAACAAAATTCTACTCCTGATTGTTCACATAAAGTGAAAATTAGGACAGGATATCTCAAACCACTAGTTATCCCACTTCTAGCAATGCTTTGAGCATTATGCACAATAAGAGCTCCTATATCCACAACTTTCCTTTGTTGAACGCAAAAATTTAGCACTGCTCTTTTCTTAGTTACTTCACCCAGGTGATTAGTTGGAAGCGACATTGTAGAGATGAAGTAATGTCTTGCTTTAGATTGAAAATTTAACATGGAAGTGGAGAAAATTTACTTTGTGATTATTTTTAACCCTCCATTCTCCTCTTCCATCAGTGAGATAGGCAGTTACTTCATCAAGCGATGAATTATTCATCACAAATGCAGCATACTCACGATGAAATTCATTTCTAAGCCCATAAACTTCATTGATTCTTCTTTGAGCAAATTTAACTTGCTTACCTTGAACATAAATGTGTTCGTCCATAGTCACCAGAAGATTGGCATACAATTCTCGAATCATAGGAACAATTACTGCTGTAGTGAAGTAGCATAAAGTTTCCCACTTTCGAGAAATAATCAACCTTTCGATCACTCCTCTCAGATTTGAAAATGCTCGCTCCTGAATCAACTTCCTCAAGCCCATTTGAGTATTATAATTATGTTGAGCCTTAAAATTAAAAAAACCTCCTTGCATCAAAATCTCTCGTAGGCTTTCCTCCCTTTACTCTTGGAGCCATATAAATTTCTATATAAATTCAAATAAAATCCATATAAATTCACAATATCATAAATCAAACTCCAAAAGTAGGAATATTTGGTAAGAAGCTTTTCACCATGGGTTCTCTTTAAACTCCTTCAAAAAAATCTCAAAATTTTGTATTTCCAAAATGTAAGATAAATTAATGGTGAAAATAAAAAATTTCTAAGTTAAAGTGAAGCTCTTACCAAGAGATGATGGAATCCAAGACTTTTAAGCTTTAAAATCCCCTCAAATCCACCAAATGTCAAGCCTTAAGTTGTGTATTGACCTTATTTTAGAGGTAGGAGATGACCCAAGTAGTAAAAATGGAGATTGTCATGGGTATTTTGTGGTTTTAAATGAATCTGAGCATTTTCGAGAAACTAACACCTCTGGCGCCAACACCAAAAATTTTCAAATTTCAATTTTCTTTGAAAATCTGCTGCGTATCACACCATGTCAACCTTTAATTAACTTAATTAAACACTTATACTCAATTTTAAATATTTTCTTACTTATGATTTTCACAAACAACAAAAAACTCACATTTATATATAAAATTTGAATGATTACAAACTAATAGTTTTAAAGCCAACATATCTAATTCAACGTTGAAATCAAGCCAACAAACTAATGCTGAAGCCAAAATATCAAACATTTAATAAACAACACATATAAGGTTATGCAATAAAAGTAAGTCCAATACAAGCACATAACATATAAAGGCAATTATAACTATGAATCTTGTACTAAACCAAGTTCAAAAATCTTCTTCACCTTCATCTTCTTAAATATTTCCCATTGATTGGTAGTACACGTACAAGTTGAAGAAAGGTCAGTGAGGAAATTTGTCCATTGAATCTTTTTCAACCCAAGAATTTTTCTTAAACATGCGTACCAAACCTTCTTCAATACATCTAGTGTGTTTGAAATGTTTCTCCATTCTCCAATCCAGGTGGTGAAACATTTCAGAAATATTTCCAATTGAATGCATAAGATTTTGTACCTCTTTTTTTAACCTCTTAATCCTTTATAAAAGTGCATTCGAACTAAAGAATGAAGAGCTAATAAAATTTGAAATGATTGATCCATCAATATATTCATATTGTTCTTCTCCTCAATTCCTGTGTTGTTGCAATAAACCTCTGGGTCCATAGGCTTCCAAGGGAGAAGCACTTTTTCCCAACTTTCATAAGGCACTGCGACTAGCTGCACAACAGGAATATGATAGATGGATGTCCCAGTCTAGAAGTTGATCCATTGATGATTAAACCCAAAATAGACTTTACAATTAAAGCACTCACATTAATAGGTTTTCCAGTTTGAATACAATAATTCAAAATTGCACTTTTCTTTATCACTTTACTAATTTTCATAGTAGGAAGTAGTTTTGATGCAAAAAAGAAATGTCTCGCCTTTGATGTAGGATTCTATAATGATGAAGAATAACTTGCATGTTCGTTATCTCTTGTCTTCCAATTTGCATCTCCATCATTAAGGAATCAATAAATTTCATTCATGTTGTCTCTCGTAGGGACAAAATTCACATAGTGATAAATATGAACACTTTCAATCATAAAAATGTCATTTATTCTTGAAGGAGTGAATTATACCCACCTGCCTCAAACATAGACAAATCCTTGATTAGATTCATAATGATTAGCGTAAAACTCTTTCACCACAGGAACTACTACCGCGATAGTGGTATAACAAAGTACTTCCCAGCGTCTCTGTTCAATAAACTCCTCCACTCGAGTATTCGGTGTGCTGAATCCTCGATTCACCAAGCCTCGCTCTTCACAAGAACTTGATCGTATAATTTCTGCGCATAAAAAATGAAGAACTTCCTCATATTAAAAATTTCATATCTAGCGGTTACATTAGAGTGGGAAGCCATAGTATTTGAAATATGATGAATTTCCATTTGTTTTCCACTCTTAAATAACTTTAGGATTCAATTTTTGGGATTTACTAGGAAAAAAACCCACCAAAAATCTTAAAAAATTGTCTTTTGAATCGTCCAAAGTTGTTCCCGTCGCTGCGACACTTATAGTGCAAAATTTTGGTGCTTCTCGCGCCAGTACTATGTAAAATGCTGCCTCAGGCGCCAAATCTGGCACCTCTGACACCAGTTTAGATTTCTATATTGTTTAATTTTAAATCTAAATGACTCTCAAATTTTCCATATAATTTAGTAAATAAAGATCTTTTAATGTATTTTCTTAATATGTAAGTCTCTCAAATACACGAAATTCATAAAGAAAGCATATATATATATATATATATATATAAAAGGAAAAAGACTTTTTTTCTTTTTTATTTTAGGTTTCTGATACACCTAAAGTTTTTAGTGTTTTTAGACACATTTTAATACCTATTTTTGAGATATTACACTTTAATGGAAGGTGTTTGTGTGTTTTTCTTTCAGGTATAAGTAAAAAGGTTAAAAATGCTAAAAGGAGTGAAAATGGATCCAAATTTGGAGAGAAAAAATGTGAAAACGGTGCAAAAGTGTTTGTGTCTAAGCGCTAGATATGGCGCTGTAAAATAGAGAAGACCACACCTAAGTGCTAAAGGCCCCGCACTTAAGTGTCATAGGCAGTTATGTGACAGTTTACTTCATTTTGTCAAATTTTGAAGGGACATTAGAGGCACCTATTAGCTAAAGAGGGTGGTTATGTCCACTAAAAACAAAAATATGGTTAGAAGACTTATGAAAGGAGGCATCCTTTAGAGAATGCATTGATTTGAGACACTTTTTAAAGTGTGCTTGAAAGTTTTGAAAAGTGCTGTAAAGAGGGAGTTTTGAGAGATAGTTTTGGAGAGATTTTCAGGCATCACAAATTTACTTTATTCTTTTTTATTTTAGTTTTATTGTGAGAGTCAAGAGTGTTGTAAAATAGAAGAGATTCAAAGGAACCTCAAGAGTTTGGTGGAGGATTTGAGATAAGTTTTTATCTTTTGTTTTGAACTATTTTTTTATTTTAATCGAGACTTCTTGTTGTTTTGACAATGATTTCTACTTTTAAACTAAATTGTGCTTTTGTTTTTTCATGATTTCTGAGTACTTTTCTTTATATTTCTCCTTAAAAGAATGTTAAAAATTTGAAGCAAAAATAAAGAAGTTAAAAATTTGTTCAGCACCGACGCAACCAGAAGAAGCGCCGACGGTGCCGCTTCACAGAGGGCAGCTAATTAAATTGCCAAACACTGGCACCGATAGTGCCATTGTCACTTTAGCCCCTTTTTCTAGAAGATTCAACAAATTTGGATGCTTTTTGAAGAATTTTTTGGTGGCACCTATTTGAGAACCGACTCTAGGCTTTATTTAGAGCCAAAATGGATCAGAAAAGTGACTTTTCCTGACATCTCATCCCCCCAATTCAGCCTTCCACGCATCACACATTCTTCTATTCTTTTTTTTTTTCCTTCCACCAAAATTTAGAGTCCATTGTTCTTATAATCTAGAGTTTTGTGGTGAGATTAAGTGTGAACTCTTCTCTAAGAGTGTTGGAGAAGGTGAAAAGTGAGAGATTTTTTCTTCATACATCTCCTAGAAGAGGCTACAAAGGATTTGCTTTGAGAAAGAGTTTCACATAAATGTTGTTTGTTTAATAGTGTTATATGAAATTTCTTTTATATATGAAATTTGTGTTTTATTGTATCTTTCTCATGAAGTTTGAGTAGTTTACTTTATCTTTCTCCCTACTCTGAGATATGATGAATTGAAGAAATAATATGGATGTGACAATATTAAAATATAAAATAAATTTTATTGATTTTTCAACTCCGAACTTAATTTACTTTTTGATCTGGCCAATTGAATTATTAAAATATGTTGTGAAACATACAATCCGAGAAATGGAGTATGCGTTCTACAATAGAGTGAGGATCACATTTGATTCCATAAAGGAGAATTTTGTTCATGAAATTATATACAAATAAATAGGGAAATATACTTTGTTGGGTGTAGAATTGGTGAATCTTTAGGGTGACAAACTAAAATCCCCAATTAGATCTTAGTATTTAAAAACTAAAGCGAGATTTTGCCTTCAGGTGAAGGGAACTAGGAGCTCTAGAGTTGGAGTCAGTATCCTCCTAGCCTAGCTACGGATTTAGAGACAAAACCTGAGATTAACCAATGATTTTCTATTACATTGTGTCAGGATAGAGAATTAAAACTATTTCTATTTGGCATAATACATATTTGAACCATTTATCTCATCTCATTTTACTAAAACCTCATATCAGTCGGAAAGATGCTTTTTCACATAAGAAATCTTCATCACATAAACATTATTTAATAGTTTAGTAGTTACTGTTTAAAACTTTGTATTTCAGTTTTGTTATTAGTTAAATAATTTTAGTTCTGATAATACCTCAACATTCAAAATTAGTAACATTAATTTCGTTTGACTTTCGGTGAATTTCCAAGTAAATTTATTATTTCAAATTTAAACCTTTCCCATGAGATCAATATTTGGGGCTTAAATAGAAAGTCCATTATTACTTGATAGCTATATGCAAACTTGCATAGAATCCCAACATTAATTGCTTAAATTTCTAATTCATAAAATATTGCATCAAGCTTTTGGCACCATTGCATAGCAGAGTCAACTATATAATTTTTACAAAATTATATCTCACCGGGATCAGTTCGATATTCCGGTCTTAATAAAAAAGTCCTATATTACTTGATAACAATACATATACCTATGTGGTAGCCCAATATATACATATATAAATTAAAAAGTTAAATTCTTATTTTCTCTAAGATAAAGTTTTTGGTTCTGTTGTAAAGTAAGATTACATAAGTGAAAAAGATTATTAAAGTCATTGTTATACTGTTGTATATAGACAGTCGGGATCAAGTTTTTGGCGCTGTTGCTGCGGAAGATTTCAAAAAGTTATTGAAGGCAAAATTTCTATTTTTAGAAAGTCTTATTTAAACTTTAAAAGTTATTGTAGGAATATCTTATTATAGTATTTTATTTTATGTTAGTGTATGTGCAGTTCATGTTCTGAAGAACTAGTGCCCTACGGTTCAGAATTAGAGAGAACTGTTAAAAAAATCAGAAAAAGCAATAAAAAAATTAAAAGTTTTGAAAAATCTAAAAAAATTACAGAGATGACAAACCAAAATGATCAAAATGCTGAACTCATCAAGAATATAGACCTTTACGAGATTATGTCAACCTTATGGTAGATGAACTTCATTGTAGTATTAAAAAACCTTCTGTAGTAGATAATTCATTTGAACTTAAACCTGTTATTATCCAAATGGTATCAAATAATCAGTTTGGGGGATGACCAACTGAAGATCCAAATTTAAATCTTGCCAAATTTTGAGAATTGTGAGCTACATTTAAATACGATGGTATATCGATGATGCCATAAGAGTTAGGTTATTTCCTTTCTCACTGAGGGATAAAGCTAAGATGTGGTCGAATTCATTAGCATATGGATGTATCAAAACTTGGGATGATTTAGCACAAAAATTCTTTGCTAAATAATTTCCACCATAAAAAAATGAAGCTTAGAATTGATATTAGATCTTTTAATCAGTTTGAAGGGGAATCTATTTATGAAGCATAGATACGATTTTAAAAACTCTTAAGAAATTGTCCAAACCATGCTATACCAGATTGGTTAATAATTGAAACTTTTTATAGTATAATAGTTGAATCTCTTAGATCTATTATCGATGTTGCTGGTGGTGGTTCGTTGATGTCAAAATGATTTCATGATGCTTATGCTTTAATTGAAGAAATGACTACCAATAATTTTTAATGGACTTCTGAGAGGGTGAATCCTAAGAAAGTAGCCAATATTCATGAATCTGATGCATTTACTTTGTTAACAAATCAAGTTGCTGCAATTTTAAGAAAGTTAGAGAAATTTGGAATGAATTTTTCTCAACCTATCTCTATATTTGAAGGGAATTCATTAGACCAAATGATAGATTCTCAAGCATCATTAGAAACTTTGAATTCCATAAATAACAAGCAAAATAACTCATATTCAAACCATTATAACCCAATTTGGAAGAACCATCCAGACTTTAATTGGAATAATACTACGAGTGGTAATAATCATCAATGGGGGAACAATCAAGGAAAAGCATGAGGAAATTGGAATAATCAAGGGAATAATAATTATAGATCTTATCCTCCAGGATTCAAGAGTAATACACACTTTAAGGAGAAGAAGTTGTCTATAGAAGAAGTGGTGTTACAAATGGGAAATCAATTACAAAGTCAAGGAGCTACAATTAGAAATATTGAGAATCAACATAGATAAATCACAAATTCATTAAGTAATAGATCCCAAGTAACACATCCTAGTAATATTGAAACAAATCTGAAAGACTAGAATAAAGAGCAAGTAAAAACCGTTTAACTTAGAAGCGGAAGAGAGTTGGAATGTAAGGTTAAAAAGAAACTTAAGTAGAGAGAGAAGAAATTGAAGAATCAAAAGAGGAGGCTCCAAAAGATTCTGAAAGACCTATTTATCCACTTAAAATTAACTTAGAGAAGCCACCACCTCTATTTCCTCAGAGACTTTGTCAGCAGAAGTTGGCTAAGCAATTTTCAAATTTTCTGAAAATTTTTAAGAAGCTAACACTTAATATTCCATTTGCTGAAGCTTTAGAACAAATGCCAAGCTATGTAAAGCTTATGAAGGTTATTCTCAAAAGGAAAAGAAAGTTTGAAGATATTGAGACTGTTGCATTAAGTGAGAAGTGAAGTGTTATAATTCAGAAGAAGTTACCTGAAAAGCTTAAAAATACTGGTAGCTTTACAATTTCATCTGCGATACAAGATTGATTTTATGGGAAAGTTTTATGTGATTTAGGTGCAAGCATTAGCCTTATGCCTTTATCAATATTTAAAAGATTGGGATTAGGGGAAATAACCCCTACTACTGTATCTCTGCAATTAGTAGATCGTTTAATAACATACCCTAAAAGAGTTATAGAAGATTTCCTAGTGAAAGTGGATCAATTTATCTTTCCTGTTGATTTCATTGTGCTGGAGATGGAGGAAGATAAAGAGATACCTATCTTTTTGGGGAGACATTTCCTAGCTACAAGAAGAGAAATGATAGATATACAGAAAGGGGAATTAACAATGTGTGTCAATGATCAAACTGTTACTTTTAACATTTCAAAGTCAATGAAATGTCCTGCAAAAGATAAAGATAATGAATGCTATAGAATGAATGTTATAAGATATCTATGTGAATGTCATTTTAAAACTTATTATGAAGAAAAATCTGAAATAAAGATTTGGAACATGATTAAGAAGAGGAATTAGACCAATGTGAAGATCTTTTTAAGGAAGATTCAAACTATGTTTGAATAAGTTTTAAAATTTTGTACACGATAGAAAAAGATAAATCATTTTTTCCATCAATAGAAAAACCTTCAGAACTTGAGTTCAAGTTACTTCCTGATCATTTAAAATATGCCTTTTCAAGAGATATCTCTACTTTACCAGTTATAATTTCCTCAAGGTTAACGATGGAAGAAGAAGAAATATTGATGAAAATTCTAAAAAAAATTTAAGAAAGCCTTTGGATGGAAAATTGTTGATATTAATGGAATCAGTCCTTCAATTTGTATGCATATAATTCATATGGAAGAGAACTGCAAACTCAGGGTTGATCCTTAAAGGAGATTGAATCCTGTTATGAAAGAAGTTGTTAAGAAAGAAATTTTAAAGTGGTTAGATGCTGGAATTATCTACCCTATTTCAGATAGTGCATGGGTTAGTCCAATTAACTGCATCCCTAAGAAAGGAGGAGTAACTGTGACTGTGAATGCACATAATGAGTTAATACCTACTAAACAAGTCACAAGGTGGTGAATATGCATTGATTATAGAAAATTAAAACTTGTCACTAGGAAAGATCATTTTTCAGTACCCTTTCTAGATCAAATGCTGGATAGACTAATTGGGCATAAATACTTTTATTTTTTGAATGGATATATTGGTTATCACCAAATAAAAATAATTCTTGAGGATCAAGAGAAAACAAATTTTACCAATCCTTATGGTACTTTTGCTTTTAGAAGAATGCCTTTTGGTTTACGTAATGCCCTGACTACATTTCAAAGATGTATGATGGCAATTTTTGGTGATTTAATTGAAAAAGGATTAAAGGTTTTATGGATGACTTCTCAGTGTTTGGAACTTCATTTGACTCATATTTGGAACATTTATCTAAAGTTATTAAGCACTGTGAAGAAATAAATTTAGTTCTTTATTGGGAAAAATGTCAATTTATAGTAGTAGGAGGAATTGTATTAGGACATAAAATATCAGAAAATGGTATGGAAGTAGATCCTGCTAAAATTCAAGTGATCGTTAATTTACTTTATATCCAACAAATGTAAGGGAAATTAGGAGTTTTTAAGGACATGTTGGATTATACAGACAATATATTAAAGACTTTTCAAAAATTTCTAAGTCTTTATGCCATTTATTGGAGAAAGATGCAATTCTTAATTTTAATTAAGAATGCCTAAAAGCTTATGAGTTATTAAAAGAAAAATTAGTCACTGTACCAATTATAGTTTCACCAGATTGGGGAAAACCTTCTGAACTATTGTGTGATGCTAGTGATTATGCTATTGGAGCAGTTTTAAGACAAAGATATGATAAAATTTTTAAAGTAATCTACTATGCTTGTAAAACTCTTAATGAAACTCAAATTAATTATACAACAATTGAAAAAGAGTTATTAGTAATATATATGCCTTTGATAAATTCAGATCGTATTAATTGGAACTCATTGTGGTGTGCATAAAGATCATTATGCTGTTAAGTACTTAATAAAAAAAGGATGCTAAACCAAGACTTATAAGATAGATTCTTCTTTTGCAAGAATTTGACTTTGAAATAGTAGATAGAAAGGGAACTGAAAATCAAATTGCTGGTCATTTGTCCAGGCTTGAGTTAGAAAAACCACTCTGTTTTGGAAAAAAGAAGTTAATGAACATTTTTCAGATGAAAAACTGTTCAATATTAATGAGTTGCGTGTTCCGTGGTAAGCTAACACTGTGAACTTTCTTGTTAGTGATATTATAACCTATGGAATGACACACCAACATAAGAGGAAATTCATTTTTGAAGCTTAGACTTGTTTTTGAGAAAACCCATTTTTATATAAATAAGGAAAAGATCTTATTATTTGAAGTTGTGTACCTTTAAAAGAGAATTACAAAATTATCCAAAAATGTCATAATTTTGATTTTGGGGGACATTTTGGTGTTGATAAAACAATATACAAAATTTTACAATCAGGATTCTATTGGCCTACTATCTTTAAAGATGTTAATGATTATATTAAAACTTGTGATAGATTTCAACAAGTAGGCAATATTTCTAGAAGAAATGAGATGCCCCTCAATTATATGCTAGAAGTTGAAATATTTGACGTTTGGGGATTAGATTTCATGGGACCATTTATACCATCTTTCAAAAATTTTTATATACTTTTAGTAGTAGACTTTGTATCCAATTGGATAAAAGCTATTTCCTTACCTCGTTGTGATGCTCAAAGTGTTGCAAAATTTTTGAAAACGAACATATTTTGTAGATTTAGGATGCGGAGAGTTATCATAACTGATGGGGGAAGTCATTTTAGAAATGTCATAATGGAGAAATTATTAAAGGAATATCAAAAAACCATAGGATTGCTAATGCTTATCATCCTAAGGCAAGTGGTTTGGCTAAATTGTCCTATCAAGAAATTAAAAGAATTATGGAAAAATCTGTGAATTGAACAAAAATGGATTGGTCAATCAAACTTGACTATGCTTTGTGGCCTTATAGGACTGCATATAGAACTCCTATAGGAATGTCCCCATATAGGCTAATATTTGAGAAAGCTTGTCACTTACCAATTGAACTTGAGCATAAAGCATATTGGACGATTAAAGAGTTGAATTATAATTTGAAAGATGTTGGTGAGAAAAGATTATTGCAATTAAATGAGCTTGAAGAGATAAGAAATGAATCTTACAAGAGTGCTAAGATTTACAAAGAAAATATGAAAATTTGCATGATTGAAGAATTCTTACTAAAAATTTTCAACCAAGGAAACAAGTATTATTATATAATACAAGGTTAAGATTATTTCCAGGCAAACTTAAGTCCAAGTGGATGGGCCCATTTGTTGTGATAAAAATTTATCCTTATAGAGCTGTGGATATTAAAGATCCTAAAACTAAGAAAGCATTTAAAGTGAATGGTCATAGACTAAAACCTTATTTAGTAGGGGATCAACATAAATTTAACCAGAATAAGCACAGGTTACGTCGGGCGGACGACGTTAAACCAAGCGTTTTGTGGGTGACAACACATAATTATTAGTGTGTTTTGCATTGAATGTTGTTTGTGTTAGATTAAGAAAATTTGGGGTAATATTTTTTTGACTATTATGTGTTAGTATTGATTTTAAGACTTTATTTAGTGATCTAGAAATGCTAAAATAAGAATTTGGATGTTAAGTTGACAAGTGTAAAATTAGGCACTGATAAGCATGAGAGTTAAAAATCATGTGCAAAATTTGGATTTTAGAATGTTTAACTTCCAAGTGGTTGACTAAAACATGCTAAAGCAGTTTTAGGACATGCATAGGAGTTATTAGAGGGATTTAGGCCCATAAATAAAAGGGTTTTATGAAGAAATTTCACCCCTGATCATTTTCAGCCCTAGATTCAAAGAGAGAGAGATTTTGAGAAGTTGTCTTCATGGGAGATGGATTTGAAGAAGAAGGAAGAGATGATGAGGAAGAGATTCATTAGTCAAAGTGTACAAGAGATGTGTAATAGCTTCTTAGCCATTAGTATTAAAGGAATATCGAAAAAGATCAACAAAATTGAGACTATCATGACATTACTAAAGAAAAGGTAATTGAGATTCATTCACTTCTAAAGCATATATAATGGCAATTGAAAATGAAATTTAGTCATAATTATATAGAGGAAGAAAATAAGGAGATGTATCTTAAAAAAAAGGATTGAAAAAGATAGTATCAGAGCTCGTCACCACCGTCCGTTTTATCCACTTTAAATTCCAATTGCCCCAAGAGAGACTAACGAAAGACCGGAGTTTGTCCCAACAAATGAAGAATAAAATTAAGTTCTATGTTAAAGTTTGTTTGTTTGGAGTCACTGTTTAATGTGTTAAGTGATAAATACTATTTCTGGAGTTAATTTTAGTTTGTTTAGTGTTTGCATTTAGAAAGATTTTCTCATCCGAAACTATTTGAAGTGAGCATTCAGTGTTATATATATTTGTACTAATTTATGAGTAAATGTATATGTTTGTTTTTATGAAAATTTGTGTGTTTTTTAGCCTCGAATCAAAGTAGTTATAGTGGAAAATTTTGAGAAAAAAGAGAGTTAAGGGAGAGGAAAATAGTCATTTAAGGGTTATGAGACCATTTAGGGGTGCTTACTTAGGCTTATAGTGCATTTTACTTAGGTTAAAAAATTTCAAAAATTTCAAAAATCATGCAATGGCGCCTACGCACCACATTCTTGTACTTAAGTGCAATGTAACTTGAGAGGCAGGCACCTAAGCACCACTTATCTGCGCTTAAGCGCCAGTTCACAAAAACTGGTTCGCAAACGATTAAAAATAAAAAAATAACCTAAAAAATTGCCATTTTTACTCTCTCTGTCACCTTCAAACTCTCGAGTTCGTGATTTGGAAGTTTAGGGCAAGCCATTTTGTGAAGATTTCTTGGTGGAATTGAGAAAAAATTGCTAGATTTGTATTACTTGAGGTAAGAGCTTCACTTTCATGTAAAAATTTTGATTTTTCACCATGTATTTTGAGTACATTTATAAGAACCCAAAAATCACTATTCATGGTGAAAAATAAGGAAAAATCTATGGAAATTTCATAGAAAGTGGAGTTTATGCTTATAGGAGTTGATTTTAGTAGATTAAACTTGATTTTCAATGTTATTATGGAATTTTATGAAATAAGTAGAATGGCACCAAGAATGAAGAGGAGTAAAGGAAAAGGCCACATTGATTTGAGCAAGTTTGTGAGTTCAAAAGCTCAAGATAGGTATAGTGATGCTCTGCAATCCCGAAAACTTATTCAGTAGCAATGTTTTAAAAATCCAGGTGGATCCATAGAAGATCTGATCATTCACCGATAATGGGAACAATTCTGCTATTTTTCTTCTGTGGCCGTTATTTTTGTAGTTAGGCATTTTGATGCAAATCTACCCGAGGCTGAAGACGATCGAGTCATGGTTTGAGGAAAATTGGTATATTTTTCACCAGAGGTAATCAATATGTTTTACCATCTACCACCTGATACTTTGTGTTTTTATGAGAACTATAGTCCTGCTGAAACGAAACTAGATGAGATTATTTCCTATTTGACTGTTGGAAGAGGGCTCTGGAAAATTACTATGAAAGAAGAGTCAATTTTTCCACATCAAAGCTGAGTGCACCTTCGAAGGTATGACACTATTTTATTTCAGCCCGTCTATTTCTACAAATCATCTCAGCGAAGTTACCAGAGAGAGAGAAACATTGAACAATTGCATTTAAGAAGGGAAGCTCATCAACATTGAAGCTTTGATCTATCAGACTATCATTGGTTCTGTCGCTGTCATTACTACTACAGGTTTTAGATTTTCTTCCTAAATCTTTTCTTTATGTGAGCAGGCTGGAGTGAGATATGATAGTTGGGTAGAAGTATTGTTGCCTCTAAAGCCAATCACAAGTGTTAATGTGAAGTCGTATTTGGAGCATTCTATTTTTGGCTAGAGAGGAGGATTTTCAAGGAGTTATGGATGGCAACGTCTGCTGCTTTTACCTTTGCTGCTTCTACATCTTGACCATCTACCTCACGAGCTTCTACTTATAGAGAAGAGTCTACAGAAACTCAAAGTCAACTATTGCAGAGAATGATTGACAATATCAACTATACCGCAGATAAGTTAAAAAATTTAGAAAGTTTTGCAGATCATATTGATGGGTATAATAGAAGAAAAAGTGATTATGAGGAGAGATTTCATTCATCTCTGGAAAACCTCATTAGTGGTAACCAAGGAGTGCAATTTCCTCCATATCCTAGATACCCTGATTATGAGCCTGTAGATGTTTGGAATAGCGGTGATTCTGAGGATGATGAGGAAGAGGACAGAGTTATTTATGTTATGGTTGTAATATGTGTTGGACTACGACATTTGCATTTGTGTACCTGTTTAGACTTTTTGATGTGGTGGACATTTGTCTAATTGTTATTGTGATGTTTGTGTTTGTTAGTACTTTGCTTTAAATTCTAGGGTAGTAGTTATTGTTGTGTGTTGATTATTGTGTTAGTTAGTTAAGGTTTGAACTTAATTCTACGTCTTGTGAAAGTTTAAAAATCTTGCTAACTTTAGTTTTAAATTTTAAACTCAGAAAACTGCTACCCTATATTTTTTTATCTTGTTAGTGTGTTTGTTTTTATGTTGAGA
Organism: Phalaenopsis aphrodite; assembly: GCA_003013225.1. Lineage (NCBI taxonomy): Eukaryota > Viridiplantae > Streptophyta > Magnoliopsida > Asparagales > Orchidaceae > Phalaenopsis > Phalaenopsis aphrodite. The sequence goes on from NEWO01000714.1 coordinate 142,718, forward strand.
ATGGAAATCAATGTTAGTGTGTTAGTTTTTTTTTTATGTTTGTACCCACAATTTAGAAGTCTATTAAATCTCTACATGTTGAACTGAAATGAAAATGATAGAAAATTGATCAAAAATTAATTTTATTCATGTTTTTAGTTTTTATACTTGTATAATTAGGGTATAAACATTCATGTAAGCACGTTATTTCAAATTTTCATTCCTTCTTATTTATATCTGTTGCTAAAAAGTTTAATCTTGTTAAAAAAATTAAGTTTAGCGGGGGGGGGATGAAAAATATTTTCAAAAGTTGAATTTTATTTGTTCTCAAATGTGTTACAAGTGAATTTGATTTGAAAAGAAAAATGATCATGTATATGAAGTTACATTAGGGAAGTAAAATTTGATTTTATAAATGAGTAAGAAAATTTAGTTAAAATTTTGAGTAATGAAGAAAAACTTTTAGTTAAAAATTTTTAGGGTAGAAAATGTTAAATATAGTGTAACTATCTTTAGTAAGAAAAATTATATTTTTGAAAAAAATTGAAATTTAAACTTTTATTTTTAATACTTAACTTGTTTATTAAAAATAATGTTCAAAACTATTATTATATTTATAAGTAAATGATTTATCAGGACTTTGGTTTAGGAAAGGAGATATGGAATTCAAAATCATTAAAGGTCTATCCAGATATAGTAATGCTTGCCTGAAAAAAGAGAAAAAAAAGAAAAAAAAGAAAAAAAAGAAAAGAAAAGAAAAAAAAATGAAAAACGAAAGAAAAGAAAAGAAAAGAAAGTGAAAATAAATGAAAATAAAATGAAAAAAAAAGAAAAAAATAGTAAGGGAGGAGAAGCTTGAGGATTAGTGCCTAATAAAAAATTGTTTTCACATTTGAACTTTTTAAAGTATAAGACTTGAGAAACTCTTAAGCTTAGGGATATATAATGGTAAGTAAAATTATTTTTAAAATTATTTTTTAAATAGAGATAATAAAAGGATTAAATTCTAAATTTGGAAAATCTACAAAATTTTTGAGTTAGATAGAAACTCATATTTTCATATTTCTTAACATTAAAAATTTTAATCTTTAAGTTGGTCTCATTCACTAAATATTTTTTCTAAATTGGATTACTATATTTCTAAATCTAAATTTTAGAAACTTCTAAAGAAACTCATATACTTATCCTACTTATTTAGTTTTTAAAGATTGAAGTGTCACGTTAGGACAAGTAAAATTTTAAGTTTGGGGGATTTTGATATGCCTAAAATATATATGTTCTTATACACATTGGTATACCTATTTTTGAGATATTACACTTTAATGGGAGGTATTTGTATGTGTCGGCGATTATTTTGGGTTTGGTTTGTGGGATTGCCCGTAAGAAGCTATCGGTCGCTGGAATCGAAATCCCGTCACCCGCTTCGGAAGGACGTTGAAGTATGAAGTCAAACTTACCCCATATTTTGCATAGTTTAAAATGAAAGAGCACTGTACCTCAAATCCTGTATCTATCCCGAAGGATAAACACAAGACTTGAGGATGAGGCTCGATCAAAATAAACTAAGGAAAGTATGACGTCCGTTTGGTCTGCGAAACCTTTGTATTTGCCGACAAGTTCCCCTATTTAATATAAAGAATTAAATAGGTTTTATATTAAGCTGGGTTCGGACATGCTTCATATAAGGGCAAGCCCCTATAGTTAATTACATCTTAAATGACCAAATCCACCTAAGAAAACTCTCGATAAAAGTTAAGAAATATTATCTTCAAGGAATTTCAAAGGGTATGACTCTTCAACGAAATCGGATGTAGAGGTGTAAAAGGGGATTGGTTCAAATTTGGAACATTTTATTGTAGAATCCAAAGGAAGACCCTTAAAGGGGCAAGTTATTGTAATTTGAACATTTAGCCAAATTTTAGTCCTAATTGGCCTTAGTGATATTTCAAGGATGTTTGATTTTGTTATTTTTATTTCTTTAATCCTCATTTAGTCAATTTTGATTTAGCCTAAGCCACCACTAAGCCCTTAAGACCTAGGTGAGTGTCTTAATTAGTTTGAAAAAGGGTTAAGCTTTAAGTGGTCATGATTCATGATTTGGATTCTATTTGAAAATCAAGATAGGGGTATTAAATTGATTAATTATTGACTTCAAAAGTGATACCCCTAAGTCCAGGATCATTTAATTTTAATACACTTCCAAATTTTAATAATTTAGAAATTTATTAGTCTTAATTAAGAAAATAAGATTGGTTTCTACCAATTGACACCTTTGTATTTCAAACATCAAGTAAATTGATTAAGATCAGAGGTTACCCATTTTCCCTGCTCGAATTAGGCCTAAATGTTAATTAAGGCAAGGTTTCCAAAATTACACATTTGCCCCTAAGGCTCTAACACTTCATAATTTGTCAAATTAAATTCAAATGACTTTGAAATTTTTATTCTACCTCATTCATGGGTCAATTGAGACATGAGAGGAGAGAATGTGATTTTTCAAAATTTAATTTAATTTATATAATTATTTTAATGTAAAAATAGGATCTTTCAAAAGAAGTTCCTAACTTGGCCAAGGTAAATTATAATCCCTTGAAATTTTTACTGGAGGTAAACCTAATCTAGAGAAGCCTTTGGATAAAATTTCATAATTTTTTGAATTCTCTCTGATTTATTAGAATTATTTTAAGTTGTGGGCTATTTAATAAAAATAAAATATTTTAGGTGGTGAAAATTAATTTTTATATTTTTGAAAAATCTGCCTAAGGTCAGAGAACTCAGAGGAGCAAATTTTATATTTTCTGATTTTTTTTTATTTATTGAGATTATTTTAGTGAAAACTCATTTTTAGCCTTTTAAAAATTATTTTTAAGCCTTGAAATTCAATATCTTTATTTATAAAGTCACGAAAAAATATTCTAATTGCTCCTAAGTGATTAGGAAACAGTTTAGAGCATTTTGTTGAATTTTATTATTTTTTTGATTTTTATGAATTTTTAATTATTTAAATATTTAAAATAGGCCAAAAATTAAGTTTTTATTTTAAATATTATTTTATTTTTATAAAATATCCCTGATCACAGAGAACTCAAAAAAACTAAGTTTCATAATTTTTTGAGTTATATTTTGATTTTTAAAAAAATCATTTAAGTATTAAGAGTGGTATTTATCTTTAAAAATCAATTTAAGTTATTAAATGAACTCAAAATATTTTGAAACTTTTATGATGAGTTCTCTGGATCATAAATCACAGTGGAGATAAAAAATCAACTCATTTAAATGTTTATCTTTTCCAAAATTAATTATTTTAGTGATTTAGTAATTGGAAAATTTAAGAATTTTTTAAATGACTTGACCTAGGAAATTATTCCCAAAGGTTTTTCTAGTCATGGTGGACTTTCCAAAATTTTCTGGGGATTTAATAATCAATATGCTAAATTCAATGATTATTTTAAGGAAATGATGTGAAATAACTTAAAAAATATGGATCTCTGTATAGGAACCTCATCTGACTTTGAAAAAAATCAAAGAATGTCCCCCCTTATAGAGGCTACAATATGTCAAAATTCCAAGCCAAAGTGATGTGACAATATGCATGGAGAATCAAATGATTCCAAATAGTATTTAATTAATTAAAAATATTTTATGCATCAAATGGGCTTGAAAATTATTCCACATTATTCTCCTCTGTTCACTGAGGAAGAGGGTGTTTTTATTTTATTTTTGTGATTTTTCTACATAAAGTTATGTATTTTTGAAGTTATGGGTATTAAATAAATAAGAAAATACCCCTATTTTTTTATTTAAACCACGCGTGCCACCTCAACCTATGACGGCTCCGAAAGCCTACGTGGCGCGCTCTGGTTGGATGCCGCCGTCTACGTAGCTTGCTGTTCGGCCCGCTATTCATGTCTCGAAGCGCCATCTGGCTTGATCTCCCCCGTTCGTTTGATACACGCTTGATCGAACGACTCCCCGTCATCATCCCCGATAGAATGATCCCGTGCCCGTTTAGACTAAAACCTTAAGATCTTGGCCTAGACTCAACCAAATCACTTTGGGTTTGATCCTGTGGACTCCTCTAAGCGAGACGAACACGTCTATACGGCTAAGGTACCATGAAATCAAGTTTAAGTAAATGGAGAATCAAAATAAGCTCAGGAGGAGGAGGAGTTTTATACCTTTACTCAGAGAAGGGAGGCTTTGATCAGAGGTGCTCTGCACATTCGTTGGGGTCCAAGGAGGCTAGGAATTGAGTCCCTGGCCTTGGTGTGAAGTCTAGGTGTGAAATCGACCAAGCTCGATTTCAGGTGTTGGTCTAGAGCTATGGTAGAGGCTCTGTGAAAGGGGGATTTGATGGGGCTCTGGCTTCTTTCACTCTTGTGAAGGTGTGGGCACAAGAAATTGATGTTTGGTGGAGTGTGGAGGTGTTTTGGGTTCTGTCCTGGTTTTCGGCAGAGTTTCAAGCTCAAAATTGAGCTCCGGCAATGGGAATGGGTGAAGGAAAATGGTTGGAATGCACTGAGGGGATCTTAGGGAAGCTCTGTGTGAGGTTTGGAGGGGCCTCTCTAAGAAATTTTCAGCACACCTCCCATGGCCGTGGGAGGTGAGTTTTTATAAAAATGGCCATGGGTGGCTCTCAGGGCATAAGTTTGGGTGCATTGTGGTGCTTAGGTGGAGGGCAGAGGAGCTCCATAGTTTGATTTGGGTGAGCTGGCCTCTAAGTTTGATTTGGATGAGGTGCCACGGGGGTGGCTCTCAGTTTTGGGCTTTTCCGGCCACTAGGCCGGCTGGCCGGCCAGGGGGAGGTGGCTAGGAGCTCAGGGAACCCAGAGGATTCCATCACAGCAATTTAATGCAAATGTGCTTGGATTTAGCAAAGATATCCTAAGCATGTGCATTTTTGGAAATAAGATCCCTTAATTTGGGGGAACTTTGGTTCATGGCTTGATTTAGCTGATTTCATGGTGTTTGGACGGGTCACTAAGTCCAACTAATGGCTGTTGTGGAGTTAATTTGGTAGTTCTAAGGTGGTTAGGTCACATTTAGTGTATGGGTCCAATTGGGTGCAAATGACCAAAACTTGGGTTTGGCTAGGTTAGCCATATAAATTGGCCAAAATAATTGTTTCATTTGGTGTAGATGATCATAAGGAACAACTTTTGTGAAGGATGGAAGTGGTTTTGAGTTCAACTGAAAGGTCAATTTAAGGGAATTTTGAACTTTAATCAATTTGGTCATGTTGGGCTAGGCTTGGGTCTAGCTTGGGTTAGCCTTGAGCTAAGTCTAAATTGATTATTATAAATGGTCAATAGAGACCTCATGAAGAGTTTTGAACATGAATTGGATGCCAATTTGGAGGTTAAGGCAATCAATTGGGTGAAATTTGAGGACTTGGCCAATTTGGGGCTAAATTTGGGAATTTTTGATTTAGGTCAAAATGAAATGGATTTGAGGCTTCACCAATGTAAATTGATGGTTTATTTTGATGTATAGGAATGTTATAAAGATTTTTCAACATTAATTGAGGCTAATTGACTAGGCTATGGGTTTAATTTGGTGAGATTAGGTCATATGGTCAAAATTGGGGTTTTGCCCCAAATCAAAATTGGGCTCAAATCATGGAACAATTTAGCTTGGATTTGATTTAGTTTTGTCATATCAAAAGTGAATTTGAGTTTTGGATTGGAATTGGGGTCAATTGAGACCCAATTGATGGACATTTGAGATGGATTTGGGGAAATTTGAGTCTTTAAAGGGCAATTTGGGGATTTTGGTTAAAGATGGTCAAATTGGCCAAATTGGGTCATTTAGTAGTTGAGAGAAATGAAATTAAAAATATTTGAGATTTATTGGGATTTTCTAGGAATTTTTGGAATTTTTGGGATTTGGAGCTGTGGAGGGGTATTTTGGTAATTTGGGGGTGTTTTAGGGGTAAAAGGCCAAGATGGGTATTTTGGTAGAGTTGAGGTACCAATTATCACCAATAAGCCATGGACCAAAGGAAACCCCATTTTGGGTCCTCTATGTAGTGGTTCTAGCCAGACCATAGCCCTAGGGCTAGTAGGTTTAGGGGACCATCTACATGAGTATCCCAAAAGATCAAGGGATCTAGGCTAGAAATTTGAGTTCAGGGTTGTGAGTGATTGTGAGTGCAGATGAGTGTAATGAATGCCTTAGCTCTAGACCCACACCCAAGGTCAACCCTAAGGTCCAACAATCCTAAGGGTGACTCATCCTGAGTTTCCCCCATAGTGACCCCACCTACTAAGTTTTTAGAGGTTAGGACCAATATGTGGAACTTCAAGTTGAGTGGAGAAGAGTGTAAAATTTCTAATGGTGAGGGTCCCAGATCTAGTATTCTAGGATTAGTCAACAGGAAAAGTCCTATGGCTAGACCATAGGCTACTAAATGGGACAAACTAAACCTCAGCCAAAAATGAGGTCAACAGTATGTTTTTCTTTCAAGTATTAGTAAAAAGGAGAAAAATGCTAAACGGAGTGCAAAATGGATCAAATTTGGAGCAAAAATGTAAAAAATAGTGCAAAAGTGTTTTGGTGTCTAAGTGCCAGATCCAGTGCTTAAGCGTCAGTGAAACAGAGAAGGCCGCTTCTGAGCACCAGAGGTAGTTATATGTGGTTTATTTCATTTTATCGAATTTTGAAGGGACTTTTGAGACACCTATTGGCAAAAAAAGGTAGTTATGTCCACTAGAAACAAAAATATGGTTAGAAAACTCATAAAAAGAGACATCCTTTGGAGAATACATCAAATTGGGACACATTTTGAAGAGTTATCAAGACACCTCTTGGAGATTTATAGAAGAAGGAAGCTGAGAATTTTTGAAGTGTTCTTGAAAGTTCTGAAAAGTGCTGGAAAGGGGGAGTTTTGAGAGATAATTTTGGAGAGATTTCCAGGAACCACAAATTTACTTTATCCTTTTTGTTTTTAGTTTTAATGTGATAGTCAAGAGTGTTGTAAAAAAGAAGAGATTCAAAGATACTTTAAGAGTTTAGTGGAGGATTTTATATAAGTTTTTATCTTTTGTTTTGAACTACTTTTGGTTTTAATCGAGACTTCTTGTTTGTTTGACAATCATTTTGACTTTCAAACTAAAGTGTTGTTTTGTTTTCTCCATGAATTCTTAGTATTTTTATCTTTCTCCTCAAAATGATAAAAAATTTAAAGTGTTGGATTTGTGGAGAGTATTGATCTTTAATGTTGGAAGAAGTTGTGATGATTTAAATCCATGTACTTCATTTACTTCTTGATTTAGCCTATCCAGATGTTAAAATTTGTTGTAAGAACATGCAAGAACTGAGCTGTATGAATGAGAATGTAATTCATATGATTGAGTGCAAATAAATAAGGAAATAAACTTTGAAGGGTGTAGAGTTAGAGGACTTTAATGTGACAGGTTAAAGCCCCCGACTTGGTCTATTATTTTAGGTTCTGATACGAGATGTTAGCCCCTAGGTCGACGGAATCAAGGGTACTCTAGACTGAGAACTGGTATCTTCCATACCTAGCTGGACTTCAGAACTATTCAAACATTAAATTAACCAATGTTCTTTATAGCATCTCTAGTAAGGGTAAGAAATATTATTGCTCTTATTTGGCACAACACAATTTGCATAATTCGACAACATAAATCATATACTTATTACTGATTCATGATTAGGAGAAAGATGTTTTCAAATCAAGTGCCTTTGCCTTTCTTTTACATAAACTCAAGTTATCTTTAAAAGTTTTATTGTTTTGCCAAAATATCAAAAATACCAAAATTAATTGAATTTTACTTATTGAGAAAATATTAATAGTTTAAGCAATTTTTTTTTAAATAGAAAGTTTGTGCATATTGTGTATTTTCCCTATGAGTTCGATATTCAGGTTTTAATCAAAAAGTCCTATATTACTTGATAACGATACTTATACTTACATAGTATATATATATATATATATATATATATATATATATATATATATATATATATATATATTAAAAAACTAAATTCTTATTTTCTCGAGGATCAAGTTTTTGGTTGTGTTGCAAAGTAAGATTACATAAGTGAAAAGGTCATTAAAGTCATTGTTATACTGTTGCATATGGACATTCGAGATCAGTTTCCTTAAACATTCACTTTATACACAAACAAAGTGTCATGAAAAATACTAAAAAATGCTTAAATATATATGATTTATGTTCAAATAAAAGAAGCAATGGTTTTCGGTGGTTAGGGTTTGATCCGAAGAAAATTGGAATTCTGCTCTTCGCTCTGGTCATTGGTAAAATCTCTCCTTTTCATGGACCCTTTCTTCTGGTTTTTTTTTTTTGCTCGCATTTTTTGGATTCCTTTCGATCGCACCTTCGCCGTTGCAGTGGCTATTGGTGTTGATTCAAATATTACTTTGGGTTTCCATTTACCTCAAGCTTTCAAGGATACTCTAATTTTAGGAGGGGATTACACTTTCATTAAGCAATTAAGAAGGAAAAATGGGAAACTTACTTTATATATTGATCCCAATTATTATATGTAACTCTTTATGAAGTTAACACCACCAAAGCTCCAAAAAATTGATCCTTATATGAAAAGTAAGTAGTGTAAAATATATAATTATAGGCAATTAATAATGGGATTCTACACAAGTATACATATCGTTATCAAGTAATAATCGACTTTCTATTTAAGCCCCAAATATCGATCCTACAGGGAAGGTGTAAGTTAGCAATGATAACATTTTAAACTGAAAATTTACAGAAAATCAAACCAAATCACTGTCACTAATTTTGAATATTGAGATATTAACCAAACTAAACTAATTAACTATTTGCAAAACAAAAATGCAAATTTTGAATAATATCTACTAAACTACTAACTATGTTTATGTAATAAAGATTTCTTATGTGAAAAAAACATCCTTCTCACTACATTGAAAATTTGGTAAAATGAGATGAGATAAATGTTTATAATATATATTGTGCCAAATACGAGGAATTTTAAATTTCTACCTTGATACAGTGCATAGAAAGTCATTGGTTAATATTAGGTTTAGTCCCTAAATCTGTGGCTAGGCTAGGAGGATACCGGCTCCCACTCCAAAGCTCCCACTTCCCTTCACCTGAAGGCTAACTCTCGCTGTAATTTTTAAACACTAAGACCAAATTGAGGATTTTAGTATGTCACCATAAAGTCTCTCCATTTCTACACCCAACAAAGAATATTTCCCAATTTATTTGCACTTAATTTGTTGAATGAATTTCTCCTTCATGAAATCAAATGTGACCCTCACTCTGTTGTAGAACTCATACTCAATTTCCCGGATCATATATTTCACAACATATTTTAATAAATCAATTGGTCAGATTGAAAGTAAATTAAGTTTGGAGTTGAAAAATCATAACAATTTATTTTATATTTTAATTATGGCACATTCATTTTATCTCTTCATTTCACTATATCTTAGAGTAAGAGGGAAAGATAGAGGGAACTACTCAGACTTCATGAGAAAGATATGACAAAACACAAATTTCATATATAAAATAAAATCCATACAACACTAAATAAGCAAACAAACTTATCTTGAACCCTTTCTCAAAGCAAATCCTTTGTAGCCTTTCCTTAGAAATGCAGGAAGAATAACTCTCTCACTTTTGACCTTCTCCAACACTCTTACAGAAAGTTTCACACTAAATCTCACTTCAAAAACTCTAAACTCTACACCCAACAAAGAATATTTCTCTACTTATTTGCACTTAATTTGTTGAACAAATTTCTCCTTCATGAAATCAAATGTAAGCCTCACTTTGTTATAGAACTCATACTTCATTTCCCGGATCATATGTTTCACAACATATTTTAATAAATCAATTGGTCAGATTGAAAGTAAATTAAGTTTGGAGTTGAAAAACCATAACAACATATTTTATATTTTAATTATGGCACATTCATTTTATCTCTTCATTTCACTATATCTTAGAGTAAGGGGAAAGATAAAGGGAACTACTCAGAATTCATGAGAAAGATATGATAAAACACAAATTTCATATACAAAAGAAAGTTCACACAGCACTAAATAAGCAAACAAACTTATCTAGAACCCTTTCTCAAAGCAAATTTTTTGTAGCCTCTCCTTAGAAATACAGGAAGAATAACTCTCTCACTTTTCTCCTTCTCCAACACTCTTACAAAAAGTTTCACACTAAATCTCACTACAAAAACTCTAAACTATGAAAGGAAAATTACTAATTGACTCCAATATGGTCGTGGAATAAAGATGGATTATGAAAATGTGGCGTAGTGGAACATCGTGGAGTGAAAAATGAACATGGAGGAATCCATTTTCTAATGAAATTCAACCCCAAATAAAGCCCAAGGTCGGTTCTCCAAGAGTTGTGTCCAAAAACTCTTGAAAAATTGTCCAAATATATCAAACCTTCTAGAAATAGGGTCTGAACCGCCTTTGGCGCCATCGGTGCTGAGTAAAATCCTCATGCTTTTGGTTGTTCTACATCATCTGCGCTGATCTTGGAGCTCTCGACTCTGAGTATTTCCTCATTTTTGACTCCAAATTTCATCCTTTTTGCTTCCTTTTTTACTTTAAGACCTAAAAATCAACAACCTGCAAGAAAAAATCAAATTTCCTTCCATTAAAGTGCAATATCACCAAAAATAAGTATAAAATTTGGGACCAAAAGTGCATATATTTTTGGTGTATCAAAATCCCCCAAACTTACATGTTACTTGTCCTCAAGTAACTTCTCTTCTACATAAAATATGACTTATGGTAAAGAATTTGACTTTTAGACTTCCATATTTTAGTTCTTTAAACATAATAGTTTAACTTAAGAAATATTCAAAACAATTCCAGTTAATACTAAAGGTGTAAAGATATTCAGTAATTAAGTCTAAGGTTTTTTATCCTCTATTGTTTTCAAGAAAAATTGCAATTTGTTATATTAAAGTAACTTAGGATTTTCGTATGAACAAGAACTTCATAAAACTTTATTAATAATTAAGTTAATATTCAAATCAAAAGTTTAGAAATGTATCCAAGTTTTTTTCCTTAAGTTGATTCAAGTGAAGCCAATTTTTAACTAGGCATCTCCTAAAGCTTCTCCCCACATCTTTTCCTTTTCTTTTCTTTTTCTTTTCTTTTTTTTTCTTTTCTTATTGTAAGGATTACTATAACTGGATAGCTTTTAATGATTTTGAACTTCACTATCCTCTTTATAAAGTTAAAAACTTTTTATATTTCTTCACTTAACAAATTTATATTAACTTAAAGATTTCATAAAGTTTAATTCTTTTCTTTTTGCATGAATTTTTAAGATTTTTTAATATTTCAAAAATACAAATTTTCTTTACTAAAAATTGAAAATCATAGTCTTATTCTCTTTTACAAAATATCTTAGCCCCTAGAATTAACCTTTATTATTAAAAATTTTTACTTAAATTTACTATATATTTAGAAACATAAATATAGTTATCTAGAGTTAACCCTTAATACCAAAGGTCATGTTAGCTTTAAAATTTTGAAAATTTAGTTAAGTGAGGATAAATAAAATTAAGTTCTTTCTCCTTTTCTAAAAATGATTTTTTTTTTCTTCCTCCCAAACTTAAATTTTTACAATAATTTTTTTTTACATGAAGAACTTTAAAAATGAAGGGTGAAAGAAAGCATAAAATAATACCTGTTAGAGATTCTGATTTTTTAACATAAATTTTGAAATACTGTAGGTGCTAATATAAAAACTACAAGGCTAAAAACATTAAATTGCACATAGTACATATAAAATTTGTTGAGAAAGAGCTAATCACAATACATATCAAAGTGCTAAAAATAATAACAGAACTCAACTAAATTCTAAAAATGAAAACAATCTCACATAACATAACAACAAAGTCTCAACAACAACATAACACAAAAAATACAAACACATAGTACAAACAGATATAAAAAAAAAACAAAAAGATCACCAGTCATCATCTTCCTTATCATCGACATCTAACTTCTGCTGCTGATATGGAGTATAACTAGGGTGAATAGGGAACTGAACTTTATGGTCACTCCTGAGGTATCTCACTAAAGTATCATCATAAGCAGCATCATACTAAAATTTCTGGCAAATCAGATCATCAGTGTGAGCATTTTTGGCCTCCATATTTTGCATCTTATGATCCATCCTCAAATAATCTCCCTCTTGAATCATCATATGGTCCATCAACTCCCTGTTGCTGTGTCACTTGAAGTAGGCTCACTAAAAGTAGGGGATCTATAAGTAGAAAGAATATCTCTGGCCTGTCTTCCAGATCTCCAATCAACATGGGACTCATAAGTCTTGATGTTGGGAGGCCCAATCAGTCTCTGAGGCTCAATCCTCTCCTCATCATGTCTGAAATCAACTCCTGCATGCTCACAAAGTGTGTAAATGAGAGCAGGGTGTTTCCATCCACCAGTGGTCTCTCCCAAAGCAATAGATCAAATGTTCGTATAAATGATGGAGCCTACATTTATATCCATCACTTGTTGAATACAGAAGTTTAGGATGGCTCTATCCTTGGTCACTTCACTATGATTGTTAGTTGGAATCATCCTCCAAGAAATAAAATAATGTCAGGCCTTAGACACTACATTTAACATAGAAAGGAGAAAGTTAACTTTAACTCCATTCTTAATTTTCCAAGATCATTCCTCATTAGTCAGAAAATAAATAACTTCATCTAAGGCTTGATATGTAGCAGAAACGAATGATACTGGCATCTATAAACATCTTCTAATTGATAAAACTCATTGATTTTTCTTGGAGTAAACTCCACCCTTTTTCCTCAAACAAAAACAAATTTCATCAGAAGCCTCAGAAAGGTTGTCATAAAATTCCATCACAATCCCACCTGTCACATCGATAGTAAAATAGCAGAAGTTTTCCTACTGCAAAGCGATAATCAGTCATTCAACTTCTCCTCCTGGATTTTTAAAACCTCGATCCTAAATCACTTTTTTATTTTCTTGAAGACTATGAAATCAAGCACTGGCTCTAAAGCTAATAAACCTTTGCTCGTCATATTGTACTTTCCTTTTGCTCAATCTAGGTTCCACAGTAAATCTAGAAAAATTTGAAAGAAGAAATCCGAATAAATTTCGAAATTCCGAAAATCAAAATGTAAATAAGTTTAAACTTAAATCCACTAAATAAGAGTTCTTCACGAAAGTATTTCTCAAAATCTCTCAGAAAAATTTCAAAATTTTGGATCTAGTCAATGTGAGAAAAATCTTTGGTGAAAATAAAATTTTTTTACTTTAAAGTGTAGCTCTTACATAGAGAAGAAGAAATCCGAAGTTCCTTTTCCTTTAAATCGCATCAAATCCGCCAAAAATCAATCCCTAGGTGCAAAACCGAAGGTTGAAGGTGACTTAAGGGGTAAAAATGGAGGTTTGCGTTGAAAATCGTGAATTAAAGGGTTAATTTATCACTCTCGGGTCGAAGGCACCGTCGGCTCTAATGCCAGCTCCATCGGCGCTGAAGGATCGAAATTCACTATTTTTATTTTCAAATTTTCAATTTTCTTTCAAATTTCTCCAAAGTATTTAACATTTTTAAACACAAATTTTTACCTAAATTCATAAATACACATTTCACAAACAATCATTTTCACAAAAAAAACATCGAACTATCTTCTATATATGAAAATACTCTTTTTACAAACACATTTCACAAATCACAAATTCACGCCTATTAAGCAAACTAATTATAAATCAGCGTTGAAATCAAGCCACAACACTAAACGCCGACACAAAACTATGCACATAATCAAAGTTCAAAATTCTAAAGCGAAAACAAACCAAATCAAACCTAACCAAATCTACAAAATTTCACTAAAGACAAAAACACTTTTAAGCAAGTAGAGAATTCGTAATCTTCAATCATTTAGCCTCATCTTGTGTGCTTTCACCTCCTCTAAGATTTCCCATAGATTGGTAATGAACATATAGGTTGCAGAAGAATCAATGCAGGAATTGATTTGCCAAATTTTCTTCGATCCACCCCATTTCCTTAAACATCCAAACTAATCATGCTTAAAAAATTCCAGTGTGATCAAAATTCTTTTTCATTCTCCAATCTAAGTGATAAAAAAGGTACTTGAGATCTCCCACTGCATTCATAATACTCTGAAGCACTCTTTCAATTTTCTTCAATTTCTTCTCTAAAGCAAGCGATCTTCCAATTGTTGGTGGCATTAATGGAGTTGAAGCATGTGATGAATGATCTATAATAGCATTCACTGCTTCATTTCCATTATCAACATACTGATCATCAACAGGAATCATGGGCTCCCACGGTAGTAAAACTTTTTCCAAATTTTTATATGGCACTTGGGATTGACTACAAATCAAAAAATTGTAGAAGGATGCCCAAGTGCATAAATTGGCCAATTCATAATGATTCCCATCACAAATTTAAATATAATTGAACCTATATCAATAGGTTTCTCCATTTGAATACAATAGTTTAAAATAACACTCTCCTTGGTGACTCTACTGATCTTCATAATAGGGAGAAATTTTGCACAAATAAAGAAATTCCACTGCTTCAAAATTGGATTAAGTGATGAAGCAGGAAAACTAATATATCCTTCATCTCGTACTTCCCACATATCACTTTCATCCATAAAAAAACTTATAAATATCTTACATCAAAATTTGCGTAGGAATGAAATTTACATGATGATAGATTGGAAAATTTTCTATCATATACAATTCATTAATCATCGCAGGAGTAAATGGTATAACCTTACCTTCTACGAAGACATCTCCTTGAGTAATTCCATGTAGATTTGCATAGAACTCTGTTGACCTCAATTTTGGTTGAGGTTTAGTTTTTCCTCTTTAGTAGCCTAGGGTCTAGCCATAAGACTTTTCCTGTGAATATTCCTAGAAAACTAGACATGGAACCCTCACCACTAGAAATTCCAAACCCTTCTCCACTCAACTTGAAGTTCCACATATTGGTCATAACCTCTAAACACTTAGTAAATGGGGTCACTGTGGGGGAAACTCAAGATGAGTCACCCTTAGGATTGCTGGACTTTAGGGTTGACCCTGGGTGTTGGTCTGGAGCTAAGGCATTCTCTACACTCACAATCACTCACAACCCTGAACTCAAATTTCTAGCCTAGATCCCTTGATCTTTTGGGATACTCATGTAGATGGTCCCCTAAACCTACTAGCCCTAGGGCTATGGTCTGGCTAGAACCACTACATAGAGGACCCAAAATGGGGTTTCCATTGGTCCATGGCTTATTGGTGATGATTGGTACCTCAACTCTACCAAAATACCCATCTTGGCCTTTTACCCCTAAAACACCCCTCTTGGGCTTAAAATCCCAAAAATTCCCAAAAAATCCCAATAAATCCCAAATATTCCCAATTTCATTTCTCTTAACTACCACATAACCCAATTTGGCCAATTTGACCATCTTTAACCAAAATCCCCAAATTTCCCTTTAAAGACACAAATTTCCCCAAATCCAACTTAAATGTCCATCAATTGTGTCTAAATTGACCCCAATTCCAATCCTAAACTCAAATTCACTTTTGATATGACCAAACTAAATCAAATCTAAGCTCACTTGGTCCATGATTTGAACCCAATTCTGATTTGGGTCAAAACCCCAATTTTTACCTTATGACCTAATCTCACAAAATTGAACCAATAGCCTAGTCAATTGGCCTCAATTAATGTTGAAAAATCTTTATGACATTCCTATACATCAAAATAAACCATCAATTAGCATTGGTGAATCCTCAAATCCATTTGATTTTGGCTTAAATCCAGAATTCCCAAATTTAGCCCTAAATTGGCTAAGTCCCTAAATTTCACCCAATTGATTGCTTTAACCTCCAAATTGGCATCCAATTCATGTTGAAAACTCTTAATGAGGTCTCTATTGACCATTTACAATAATCAATTTGGACTTAGCCAAAGGCTAACCCAACCCAACATGACCAAATTGATTAAAGTTCAAAATTCCCTCGAATTGGCCCTTCAATTGGACTCAAAAACACTTTCATCCTTCACCAAAGTTGTTCCTTATGATCATATACACCAAATTAAATAATTATTTGGGCCATTTGACATGGCTAACCTATCCTAAACTCAATTTTTGGTCATTTACACCCACTTGGACCCACGCACTAAATGTGACCTAACCACCCTAAAGCCATCAAATTAACTCCACCAAAGCCATTAGTTGGACTTAGTGACCAGACCAAGCACCACGAAATCACCTAAATCAAGCCATGGACCAAAGGTCCCTCAAATTAAGGGATATTATTTCCAAAAATGCACATGCTTAAGATATCCTTGCCAAATCCAAGCGCATTTGCATTAAATTGCTGTGATGGATTCCTCTGGGTTCCCTAAGCTCCTACCCACCTCCCCCTGGCCGGTCGGACAGCCTAGTGGCCGGAAAAGCCCAAAAATGAGAGCCACCACCATGGCACCTCACCCAAATCAAACCTAGAGGCCAGCTCATCCAAATCAAACTATGGAGCTCCTCTGTCCTCCACCTAAGCACCACAATGCACCCAAACTTATGCCCTGAGAGCCACCCCATGACCATTTTTGTAAAAACTCACCTCCCACGACCATGGGAGGTATGCTGAAAATTTCTCAGAGAGGCCTCTCCAAACTTCACACAGAGCTTCCCTAAGATCCCCTGAGTGCATTCCAACCATTTTCCCTCACCCATTCCCACTGTCGGAGCTCAATTTTAAGCTTGAAACCTTGCCCGAAACCAGGATAGAACCCAATGCACCTCCACACTCCACCAAACTTCAATTGTTTGTGCCCACACCTTAACAAGAGTGAAAGAAGCCAACGCTCCATCAAATCCCCCTTCCATAGAGCCTCTACCATAGCTCTAGACCAACACCTGAAATCGAGCTTGGTAGAATTCATACCTAGACCTTACACCAAGGCTAGGGACTCAATCCTAAGTCTTCTTGGTCCCCAACGAATGTGCCGAACACCTCTGATTGAAGCCTCCCTTCTCAGAGCAAAGGTATAAAACTCCTCCTCCTCCCGAGCTTATTTTGATTCTCCATTTACTTAAGCTTGATTTCATGGTACCTTAGCCGTATGGATGTGTTCGTCTCACTTAGACGAGTCCATAGGATCAAACCCGAAGTGATTTGGTTGAGTCTAGGCCAGGATCTTAAGGTTTTAGTGTGGACGGGCACGGGATCATTCTATCGGGGATGATGATGGGGAGCCGTTTGATCAGGTGTGTATCAAATGGACGGGGGAGATCGAGCCAGACAGCGCTTCAGGACATAAACAGCGGGCCGAGTCAGTAAGCTACGTGGACGGCGAAGTCCAATCAGAGCGCGCCACGCATGCCTTCGGAGCTTCCTAGGATCTAGTCAGCACGCGCTGTTTAAATAGATAAATAGGGCTTTTTCCTATTTATTTAAATACTCTTAACTTAGAAAATCCATAACTTTGTGTAGAAAAATCACAAAAATAAAATAAAAATACCCTCTTGCTCAGTGAACAGAGGAAAATAATTTGAAATAATTTCCAAGTCTATTTGATGCATAAAACATTTTTAATTAATTACACACTATGTGGAATCATTTGATTCTCCATTCATATTGACACATCACCTTGGCTTGAAATTTTGATATATTGTAGCCTTTGTAAAGGAGAATATTCTCTGTTTTTTTCAAAATCAGAAGAGGTTCCTATATAGAGATCTATATTTTTCAAGTTATTTCACATCATTTCCTTAAAATAGTCATGGAAATTAGCATATTGGTTATTAAATCCTAAGAAAATTTTGGAAGGTCTACAATGGCCAGAGAAACCTTTGAAAATAATTTCATGGGTCAAGTCATTTAAAACAACCTTAAATTTTCCAAATATTAAATCACTAAGATAATTAATTTTGAAAAACATAAATGACTTGATTTTTGATCTCCAATGTGACTCATGATCCAGAGAACTCATCATAAAAGGTTCAAAATACTTTGAGTTCATTTAATAACTTAAATTGATTTTTAAAGATAAATACCACTCTTAACACTTAAATGATCTTTCAAAAATTAAATATAACTCAAAAAATTATGGAACTTAGTTTTTTGAGTTCTTTGTGATTAGGGGTATCTTCTAAAAATAAAATGATATTTAAGATAAAAATTTGATTTTTAGCCTATTCTAAATATTTAAATAACTAAAAATTCATAAAAATCATAAAAATAATAAAACTCATGGAAATGTTCTAAATTTTTTCCTAATCACTTATGAACAATTAGAATATTTTTCCTGATTTTCTAAATAAAGATATTTATTTTCAAAGCTTAAAAAATAATTTTTAAATAGCTAAAAATGAGTTTTTACTAAAATAATTCCAATAAATCTAGGAAAAATCAAAAAATATAAAATTTGATCCTATGAGTTCTTTGACTTTAGAGAGATTTTCCAAAAATACAAAACTTAATTTTCACCACTTAAAATATTTTATTTTTATTAAATAACCTAAAATTTAAAATAATTCTAATAAATCACCCAGAATTAACAAAATGATGAAATTTTTTCCAAAGGCTTTTATGGTATAGGCATACCTCCAGTAAAAATTTCAAGGGATTGTAATTTACCATGGTAAAGTTAGGAATTTTCTTTAAAAAATCCTATTTTTGCATTAAAATAATTATATAAATTAAATTAAATTTTGAAAAATCATATTTTCTCCTTCGATGTCTCAATTGACCCATGAATGAGGTAGAGTAAAAATTTCAAAGTTATTTGAATTGAATTTGACAAATTATGAAATGCTAGAACCTTAGGGGCAAATGTGTAATTTTGGAAACCTTCCCTTAATTAACACTTAGGACTAATTCAAGGAGGAAAATGGGTAACCTCTGATATTAATCTATTTATTTGATGCTTGAAATACACAGGGGTTAATTGGTAGAAACCACTCTCACTTTCTTAATTAAGATTATAAATTTCTAAATTATTAAAATTTGGAAGCTTATTAAAATTAAATGATCCTAGACTTAGGGGTATGACTTTTGAAGTCAATAACTAATCAATTTAATACCCCTATGTTGACTTTCAAATAAATTTCAAATCATGAATCATGACCACTTAAAACTTAACCCTCTAATTAAGACACTCACCTAGGTCTTAAAGGGCGTAGTGGTGACTTAGGCTAAATAAAAAATTGACTAAATGAGGATTAGAGAAATAAACATATTAAATCAAACATCCTTGAATCACCACTAAGCCCAATTAGGTTTAAAATTTGGCTAAGTGTTCAAATTACTCTAACTTGCCCCTTTAAGGGTCTTCACCCACATAATTCATAAATTGAATCACAAGTGATTATTACCCTATTCTTAGGGATAATTGGGACATCAATGTTCACTAAGCATTAAGGGTATTTACAGGATGAACCATTAAGCAACATAATAAGTTTAAATGGACTCGAGGCTTTTCTCTAGTTGATGAGAGGGAGGCATGGACCTGCTTCCCTCTCCTAACTTGTTGGATATCTCAGAGGCCTATTAAACTTAATATTATTCGCTTAATGAAATCATCCTTAATTAAGCTTCTAAGGACTCACCAAGATACAACATAGAGTTAGGAAAACCCCTCAGAACTCTACTTTTCTTGCTCTTCATAAATGCCCTCACATGCATTTTAAGTTTCATGTGGTGGAACGAGAAGACTCGCCAGGTACACTTTTACAGTTTTCAGCGTTGTCTTTCTTGTACTTTCATACTGTACTTTTATACCTGCAAATTTGCATGCTAAACAACAATGTCACTCTGCATGAAAACTGAAACTATCAGGATAGCCACATAACCATAACCATAACCAAATCAAAACTAAAATCAACCAAGATAAAATTTACTGCCACAACATTCAAAATATAAAACAACTCAAAATTTAATCACAAACATTACACAAAACCACAACTTTAACTAAATTAAGATGTCTCTATGGGATGATCAGGAATCCCTTGGAGAAGGTAACCTACGGTTGCTAACGAGGCTTCCCACGGTTTAAATGAAATTATGGAACTCATTAAGTTCCGTTTAGTAAGTTCATTTGGACTAAGTGAATCCAATAGAAAATAGTGATGCCAGAACGAAGGAACCATAGGATCCTAACCGGTGTCGCTCTAATCAACTTTAATATGCCCTCATAAAATTTAAAGAACTTCAACCATAGGGACCCCTGATTTAATGAAACTCAAACTCGTCGCGGCAAGGAGCTTGTAGCTAGCTTGGTGGCAGCACGGCCATCTTCAACAGCAAAACCTTTCTTCCCCAGCTAAACCACTCTTCCTTCCTTAGACTTAAACAACAAAGCCACAGGACTTCGAGGTTGCTTTCTTATGCAACGTAAATCCTCACCTTATCTTTAGGCCTTTGCATAGCCCTGCTATACAATATAAGCCCTAACTCGTCTTAGGATTCCAAGGTTCTCATTTGTCAAGACCTAAACCCTCACATCTTCCAAGCTATTTATGTGATAATTTCACACGAATGTAAGCCCTAACTAATAAAATTGGCAGGATGAAACACCTAAATATTTCTCCTCAAAACTGAAGCCAAACATTAGGATAGCTTCGGAAGTCACCGAGGTTCGCCTCTGGATCCATGACATCCCCTAGTTCTTCTTCCTTTGGATTCTACAATAAAATGTTCCAAATTTGAATCAATCCCCTTTCACACCTCTACATCTGATTTCGTTGAAGAGTCCCTCCCTTTGAAATTTCTTGAAGATAATTTTTCTTTATTTTTATCAAGAGTCTTCTTAAGTGACTTTGGTCATTTAAGATGTAATTAACTATAGCGGCTTGCCCTTATATGAAGCATGTCCGAACCTAGCTGAATATAAACCCTATTTAATCCTTTATATTAAATACGGGAACTTATCGAAAAATACAAAGGTTTCGCAGACCAAACAAACGTCATACTTTCCTTAGTTTATTTGATTGAGCCTCATCCTCAAGTCTTGTGTTTATCCTTTGGGATCGATACAAGATTTGAGGTACAGTGCTCTTTCATTTTAAACTATGAAAAATATGGGGTCAGTTTGATTTCATACTTCAACGTCCTTCCGAAACGGGCGACGGGATTTCGATTCCGATGACCGACAGCATCTTACAGGCAACCCCACAAACCAACCCGAAATAACACCGACAGCTTCTGATGACTCCGCTGAGGACAAGCTTTTCTCTCCATACAAATCAAAAAATATTATCTTCACACATCGGTAATATGTCCATGTCCCCCTTGGACCATATTACCCTTCTTCCTTTAGCGTACTTTACCCATTTCTACCTTGGGAAAGTACAGCTAACTCCTTGGACTTCAGGACTAGCTGTTCAACCATCTCTGAACAGAGGGGTTCAGAAGGCCATTAAGGAGTCTTTAAATTTTCATGTGGGGTCGGACCCCTAATAGGTGTGTTGGTGGATTAACTCCACCTGGGCATTTTCTGCCACAAATTGGGTCTCGCACTGGGTCTTAAACTTTTTCACAACTCCGTTTCAAATTTATTTTGCTGCTTCACAAATTAAACCAAATGGTGTTGTGCTGCGCGCACTTTAAAATATTAATTAATTTTACACCTTTTAAATAAAGATATTAAAATTACCTGTAAATTAAGACCCGCCCGGTCTACAGATTAACCTCTAATTTCAGTGCATGCACTAAGGATTACGAAGTTTTTGGCCATATAGCTAACCCTAAAACTTTCTGTTTTAAAGCCCGCTGCGATGGCCTACCCAACGCTGACCTTTTCCTGCAACCTGCCAACGGACCGCAAGGCCCATAATGTCGCTCCCACCATCAAGTTCGGAGCTGGATTTGAAGACCTCGAGGTTATCCTCGGGAAAGCCCCGTTCATGGTAATGAAGCTCGCTGCCCTGTAAGTTCAAGAGCTGTCTGAAGAATTCAGTTTGAACTGCCTTCAAGACTTCCCTGCCGGCAAGAAGGCTAATGCTGCTGCCATCACGACACCTGCCAAACCTGCTATCCCCGCTGCTGCTAAGGGGAAGGAAGTGATGATTGTCGAAGATTCGGCTTAAGGATTAATTGTTCTGCCACCCATGTTTGAGATCGGGTCAAGCTCAAGGACAGAACCACTGACCCGAACTCAAAGGAGGAACCGCAATAGGAGAATTCAGAGGGACATCAAAGCCCAGACTCCTAAGAGCACACCTGATGAGGAGGAGCCTCTTCAAGTTGAAGAAGTATTACAAGAAATTTACCCACTCCTACGAGGGAGTAGATTCCATCCTCTAACAGATACTAATGGATATGAGAGTATCCAGAACATTGCTGTCGCATTACCATCACCTCATGGACATGGTTAGAAGGGAAAGAAATTCAGCCCCATCACCCTAGTTAGTGCAGTCTTCAGAAGGCATGCCACTAAAGAAGGATGTTCTGTTAGTGAATTACTTAAACGAGTAGGACATGCAATTTCCCCTCATATTAAGTCACCTACCCGTGTTCCCGTCTGGCTCCGTTTGGGAAACCGAGTCGATACTGCTATGGTCACCACCGATCATACCACCACAAGGACCTCAGGTCGCCGGCCGATTAAGTCAAGACTAGGTCTGAGAGGTTTACCCTTTATTCCTGCAATCATGGAAAGAAAGACAAGAAGATTACCTGACACTGTAGCCGGTCTACACCACGGGGATCATACCTTCCCTCGACATACTAATATCTCTACTAAGACGTCCCATCCTGAGACATCATCATCAAAGAAAAAGAAGCTATGGCACCGATACAGTTCAGTGAACCTGCAAGATAAGAAGTAAAACCAGTGCCTGAATTATCGGACATCGTCGCGACAATAGCCAGCGAGATGGAGGAACAAGTTGAGGATTTCCATCAAGGTCCTCCAGATCTTAAAGCAATCAAGGAATCGATAATTAAGGAAAAAGTCGAGAAAATTAGGATCAAGATTTCCGAGTTGGCTCGAGAACACGGAGTTTCGGTCGATAGTGACAATGAGGATTTTGATTACAGTGATTACTTGGAAAAAGATTTCATGAATGTCCATGTGATTGAGATTCTACTCAAAAGCATTCATGCGCCAGTAGCTTTCATGCTTAAGGGACTCACCATCAAATCCTTCGAGAAGCTACTCAGTAAAACCAGCAGTCTGCAAGAAGAAATGAAGCACATGGAGCCACATGAAAAGTCTAAGGTGACCAGAGTATTCGAAAAGAAATCAGGGGTAGTCCCAACTGTCGACAAAGGAAAGCAGCCGATAAAGATATATGCAGAAGACCATCGTCAGTCTTCGTCACAGTACTCTGAGAAACAGAGCAGTCAATCCAACCAACGGCTGTCTCGGGAGGGATCACCTCGAACACTCGGTAAAAGAATATCCTTGTTAGAGCGACAAAAAGTTGTTGTTAAGTTGTGCTTGAGTCCGATGAACTTGTTGTCAAGTCTAAAGAAAACATCAACGATATCGCTTACGACAACACTGATAACAAACAACCAACTCTCGAGCGTCATGGTGCACCGCTCGCCATCAAATTATATCTCTCCGAAGAAGAGGAAAAGACACCAGAAGATTCAACAATGATATCTCAAGAAGAAGAAGTCACAGAAGTCAACTTAAGAAGCGGGAAAGTGTTACCACCAAGAACAACTCCAGCAGACAAAGGAAAATAGATAATGACTCGAGAAGAGATACCCCCACCTTTGCCATTGGAAGAACCAAATAATTAAGACAAAATCGGAGGATCATACAAAGTATATTACAACGTGCTAGCTCATCTTAGGAAGTTGCCTGCCCGACTAAGCATCTACGACGCTCTGATCCTGTCAAAGGAGATGAGAGAATCTCTGGTTACAGCTTTGCTAGATCCAAAAATTTGCTTAGCTCAGTTGGCTAGCACATCCTCAGATGAAGTTTGCACGTTGAGAGAACAGTTAGGGGTAACCTTTACAGATGAAGACTTGATGCTCGGTACCGCCGACCACAACCTTCCGCTCTACATCTCCGTCAACATTGGCAGATTTGTGTTATCCAGAGTTTTAGTGGATCCTGGAGCATCTCTTAACATGATGAGTCTACAGACGTTAGCATATTTGGACTTCGACGTTCAGGAGCTCATCCCCGATAAGATGATGTTAAGAGGATTCAACTAAATGGGAGAAAGAGCCCTTGGATCAATTTCATTACTTATAAAGGTTGGAGAACTTGTAACAACCGTTAAATTTCATATCATCGATGCCAAGACCTCTTTCAACTATCTGGAGAGTCTTGAGGGAAAATGATTGGAAGTAGAGCAACATTTTGAGCTCTACCAGGCAAAGATGGTACAAGCTCATGACAAATTGGTCCTCCTAAGGACATTCAAAATTGGTGACCTCGTACTCGTGCTCGAAAGACCTATTCATATGCCGCAAAATAGGTGGCGAATTCGAGCCAACTTGGGAGGGACCATTTGTCGTTGAAAAGGTCTATACTGGAGGAGCCTACCAGTTAGTGGAGTTCCGGGGTGAAAGACCCATGTTACCGATAAATGGACGATACCTGAAAACCTATTACGCGACCTGATGCTGCTTAATGCCGCTTACCTCTTCTTGCCTCCGCTTACTTTGAAAATTTTGAAACCTTGATTATTTTAGGGTTATCTATATGGCCATATGTCTATGACCGGGTCCAAATTTTGTAATTAATCTCATATATAATCAAAATTTTGAGAAAATTTTTGAACTTCACACGTTCTCTTTTCTACTTTTGGATTTACAAATTCCATTAAATTAAAACAAACTCACACATGAAATGAGTAATCCTTTTCATCAAGACAACTAAAATTTACTTTAATAAATACTCTATTTTGTACTTGTTCATGCTAAACTTTGGCCCACTGACGTTTCTTTTTGTCGTTTGTAGAAAAATGTCAGGACAGAGGCTGATCTTTGCCTTCCAGGACGGCTGGAACCTTGCATTGATTGAAGTGATGGTGCCACAAGGAGGTGTCATAGATTTCGACATGGATTTCAACCAGATTGATATGGACTATGACGTTCCTCTAATGGGCGCAGTCAGTAATGATGAAAAGAAGGGACTGCCTTCACTGTTTAGAGTGACCACTCAAGACGATGTGTCACGTAAAAATGTCATAGCTAAACAAGATCCGATGGAGGGGCCTAGCCGACTTCCCTCCATGATAGCTACTCCAGCAAGGGGCTTAACAGCTGCCAGAGTGAACAACTACCAAATACTCCAGTCCGCAGAACGCAACGCAGAAATGCAAGCCGAAAGAAACAGAGAGCCTTTTTACGACATGAATGCAAACGCCAAAGAAACGAGAGCAATTTTCTTACCCCCATTCCTGAGGGACATATCTACGATCCAGATCTGAGAGAGACTTCTGTCAGCCTGCCCACTACGGATGAAAAGTCAGGATTTCTGACAGGATCAGATGTACCCCCGTCCCCAGATATCTTGTGCAGAGGTTGCCCAACATGCAACGTTGAGATACCAGCCAGGACATCAGTCACGAGCGCATTTGTAGAATGCCCGGACTGCAACGTTCTACATCTACAGCATTTCAATACCTTAGAAGAATACACTACAAGCACCAACGAGTCTAAGACTCCAGATTTTTTGGCAAATGAACCGTACGTCCCACTGGGGATGGACCAGCGCGCACCACGGAGTCCAGGATCATACATCCCACTCGAGGCTGAATCTCATATTCCAGATCGGCCAGCGCCAGTTTGGATTCCCGCCGAGGCCCGGAGGAAGGAACGCCCCAGGAAGCTGCCAACTCCCGGTATGGTAGAATACTACAAAATAAGCAAGGTAAACAAAAGAGAATTTGAGTTCTATGAAGATGTTCAAGGAAAGTTTATCAACATATTGGAAGGCCTGGACCTATATACCAGGGTTTTCTCTGAAACTGATGAAAGAAGCATCCTAGACTGCATCTTCGATTTAAGAGATAGAGGTCGAGCAGGCCTTCTCATGGAAAGAACGTATTCCGAGCCAAAGAAATGGATGCGGGGAAAGGGAAGAATCACCATCCATTGCAGATGATGCTACAATTTTACAAACGACAGACAAGGGAATCCGCCTGGGATCCTCAGATACAATTAAGTGGATCTGTTACCACCGATCATAAAGTGGATGATAAAGAGAATGGTCAAGTGGAATATCCTACCCGCTACTTGCATTCCTAACAGTTGCATCATCAACAATTATGAAGAAGGTGATTGCATTCCTCCGCACATTGACCATCATAACTTTATGGGGCCTTTCTACACTGTCTCATTCATGAGTAAGAGCAATATTTTTTTTGGAAACGAAATCGATGGAATCAGCCTTGGTGAATTCAGAGGAGCTATGGAGATTCCTCACCCAGTTAGTTCAGTACTTGTTCTCAAGGGCAACGGTGCAGACGTGGCCAAGCACTGCATTCCAAGAGTACGACACCGTAGGGTGTCTGTGAGCTTCCGCAGGATGGATGACAGTAAGATACCATATGGATTCCAACAAGACCCAGAGTTGGAGGAACTGTTTCCTTACGAGCTATGAGAAGGTTGTACCTCTGAATACATGCAAAGGGAACTCTTATCCTGGAGCATGACTCAGAAGGTCTGCTTTATCAGGAGCTCGATATACCAAGCGCAGAGGATTCACTTGTTTTCTTTTAACAAGCATGACATGTATTTGATGTAATCAGTCTATGATGTACTCATATCTTGAGATGACTCTCAATGCATTTCAGCATGTATTACATGATGTACTCTCTTTGAGGCATTAGCCTATATTTGATTATAGCATCTTTATTGAAGCAGATTAATGGAAATTTCTGTTAAGTTGTGCCTTTTTGTCAATTGCCTTTTTGTGCGATGGATGAAAGCCGCGAACCATGCAATGGTTCAGAGTTCCAATGAACAAAGAACAAAATGACAAGTTTTCAACAATAAATAAAACACAAATAAAAGATTATGGTAAATGAATAAATAATAAAACAAATTTCTTTTGAAAATCAACCAATTGAAATTAAAACTTTAAAAACACATTTTTGAAAAATCAATTGTGACAAAAATAACAAGAAAATAAAACAAACATGTTGAGTGGATACATTTCAATTTTCATTTCCGAATCAGTCCTAAATTTCCGATTCTTTACATTTGAGATTGGTCCTTACATTTCGACACCTTCTTTTCATAATTGACCTACATTTCAATTCTCATTTCCGAATTAGTCCTCCACTTCTGATTCATTACATTCGAGGTTGGCCCTTACACTTCGACTCTCTCTCACTCACCCGCTCTCTTTTCGAGTTGATATTTGAATTTCAAGTCCCACCTCGGGGTCAACACTTACATTTTGACTCCTATCCTTTGGAAATCTTTGAAATTTCATAGCTCAAAATTCACTCTCTAATCCTTGATTTCAACCAGATGATCACCTGCTAATTCCCCGGCAGAAACAAATCACACACACAACACTACACGTACTTCTGGGTCTACTGACTTAGGAGTCTGTATTGGTTTTGGTTGATCTTGTTGTTCAACGACAATACGCGTGGTGTGCTTGCCCAACACACCACACCTATTGGGGATCCATTTGTTGACCTCAATTTTGATTGAGGTTTAATTTTCCCTCTTTAGTAGCCTAGGGTCTAGCAATAAGACTTTTCCTGCTGACTATTCCCAGATAACTAGACATGGAACCCTCACCACTACAAATTCCAAACCCTTCTCCACTCAACTTGAAGTTCCACATATTGGTCCTAACCTCTAAACACTTAGTAGGTGGGTCACTGTGGAGGAAACTCAAGATGAGTCACCCTTAGGATTTTTGGACCTTAGGGTTGACCTTGGGTGTTGGTCTGGAGCTAAGGCATTCTCTACACTCACAATCACTCACAACCCTGAACTCAAATTTCTAGCCTAGATCCCTTGATCTTTTGGGATACTCATGTAGATGGCCCCCTAAACCTACTAGCCCTAGGGCAATGGTCTCGCTAAAACCACAACATAGAGGACCCAAAATGGGGTTTCCATTGGTCCATGGCTTATTGTTGATGATTGGTACCTCAACTCTACCAAAAAACCCATCTTGGTCTTTTACCCCTAAAACACCCCCTAATTACCAAAATACCCTTGTTGGGCTCAAAATCCCAAAAATTCAAACAATTCCCAGAAAATCCTAATAAATCAAAAATATTCCCAATTTCATTTCTCTCAACTACCACATAACCCAATTTGGCCAATTTTACCATCTTTAACCAAAATCCTCAAATTGCTCTTTAAAGACCCAAATGTTCCCAAATCCAACTCAAATGTCCATCAATTGGGTCTAAATTGACCCCAATTCCAATCCTAAACTCAAATTAACTTTTGATGTGACCAAAATTAATCAAATCCAAGCTCAATTGGTCCATGATTTGAACCCAATTCTGATTTGGGTCAAAACCCCAATTTTGACCATATGACCTAATCTCACCAAATTGAACCCATAGCCTAGTCCATTGGCCTCAATTAATGTTGAAAAATCTTTATGAAATTCCTATACATCAAAATCAACAATCAATTGGCATTGGTGAAGCCTCAAACCCATTTGATTTTGGCTTAAATCCAAAATTCCCAAATTTAGCCCCAAATTGGCTAAGTGCCTAAATTTCACCCAATTGATTGCCTTAACCTCCAAATTGACATCCAATTCATGATGAAAACTCTTTATGAGTTCCCAATTGACCATTTACAACAATTAATTTGGATTTATCCCAAGGCTAACCTAAGCTAGACCCAAGCCTAGGCCAACATGACCAAATTGATTAAAGTTCAAAATTCCCACAAATTGACCCATCAATTGGACTCAAAACCACTTTCATCCTTCACCAAAGTTGCTCCTTATGATCATATACACCACATACAACAATTATTAGGGCCAATTTACATGGATAACCTAGCCCAAAGTCAAGTTTTGGTATTTTTCCCCCACTTGGACCCATGCAGTAAATGTGACCTAACAGCCCTAAAGCCACCAAATTAACTCCACCACAGCCATTAGTTGGACTTAGTGACCAGTCCAAACACCATGAAATCACCTAAATCAAGCAATGGACCAAAGCTCCTCCAAATTAATGGATCGTATTTCCAAAAATGCACATGCTTAAGATATCCTTGCCAAATCCAAACACATTTGCATTAAATTGCTGTGATGAATTCCTTTGGGTTCCCTGAGCTCCTAGCCACCTCCCCCTGGCCAGTCGGCCAGCCTAGTGGCCAAAAAAGCCCAAAACCAAGATCCATCCCCATGGCACCTCACTGAAATCAAACCTAGATGCCAGCTCATCCAAATCAAACTATGGAGCTCCTCTGCCATCCACCTAAGCACCACAATGCACCTAAACTTATGCCCTGAGAGCCACCCCATGGCCATTTTTCTAAAAACTCACTTCCCACGGCCATGGGAGGTGTGTTGAAAATTTCTCAGAGAGGCCTTTCCAAACTTTACATAGAGCTTCCCTAAGATCCCCTCAGTGCATTCCAACCATTTTCCCTCACCCATTCCAATTGTCGGAGCACAATTTTAAGCTTGAAACCTTGCCGGAAACAAGGACAGAACCCAATACACCTCCAAACTCCACCAAACCTCAATTGCTTGTGCCCACACCTTCACAAGAGTGAAAGAAGCCAAAGCC
>NEWO01000714.1:172721-191116 GCA_003013225.1 Phalaenopsis aphrodite
GGTCGGGATCTTAAGGTTTTAGTGTGGACGGGAACAGGATCATTCTATCGGGGATGATGACGGGGAGCCGTTTGATCAAGCGTGTATCAAATGGACGGAGGAAATCGAGCTGGACAGCGCTTCAGGACATAAACAGCGGGCCGATTCAGTAAGCTACGTGGACGGCGGCGTCCAACCAGAGCGCGCCACGCATGCTTTCAGAGCTGCCTAGGATCTAGTCAGCAAGGCTGTTTAAATAGATAAATAGGGCTTTTTGCTATTTATTTAAATACCCTTAACTTAGAAAATCCATAACTTTGTGTAGAAAAATCACAAAAATAAAATAAAAATACCTGCTTGCTCAGTGAATAGAGGAGAATAATGTGGAATAATTTTCAAGTCTATTTGATGCATAAAACATTTTTAATTAATTAAATACTATTTGGAATCATTTGATTCTCCATGCATATTGACACATCACCTTGGCTTGAAATTTTGACATATTATAGCCTCTGTAAGGGAAAATATTCTCTGATTTTTTCAAAATCAGAAGAGGTTCCTATATAGAGATCTATATTTTTCAAGTTATTTCACATCATTTCCTTAAAATAATCATGGAAATTAGCATATTAGTTATTAAATCCCAAGAAAGTTTTGGAAGGTCTACCATGACCATAGAAACCTTTGAAAATAATATCATGGGTCAAGTCATTTAAAACATCCTTAAAATTTTCAAATATTAAATCACTAAAATAATAAATTTTGAAAAATATAAACATTTAAATGACTTGATTTTTGATCTCCACTGTGATTTATGATCCAGAAAACTCATCATAAAGTTTCAAAATACTTTGAGTCACTTAATAACTTAAATTTATTTTTAAAGATAAATACCACTCTTAAAACTTAAAAGATTTTTTAAAAATTAAAATATAACTCAAAAAATTATGAAACTTAGTTTTTGAGTTCTCTGTGATCAGGGGTATATTCTAAAAATAAAATGATATTTAAGATAAAAATTTAATTTTTAGCCTATTCTAAATATTTAAATAACTTAAAATTCATAAAAATCATAAAAATAATAAAACTCATGGAAATGTTCTAGATTGTTTCCTAATCACTTAGAAACAATTAGAATTTTTTTCCTGATTTTCTAAATAAACATATTTATTTTCAAAGCTTAAAAAATAATTTTTAAAAGGCTAAAATTGAGCTTTCACTAAAATAACTCCAATAAATCAAATAAAAATACAAAAAATAAAAAATTTGCTCCTCTGAGTTCTTTGACCTTAGAGAGATTTTCCAAAAATACAAAACTTAATTTTCACCACTTAAAATATTTTATTTTTATTAAATAACCTAGAATTTAAAATAATTCTAATAAATCACAAAGAATTAAAAAAATTATGAACTTTTGTCCAAAGGCTTTCATGGTTTAGGTATACCTCCAGTAAAAATTTTAAGGGATTATAATTTACCTTGGTCAAGTTAGGAATTTTCTTTGAAAAATTCTATTTTTGCATTAAAATAATTACATAAATTAAATTAAATTTTAAAAAAAATCAAATTTTCTCCTCTGATGTCTCAACTGACCCATGAATGAGGTAGAGTAAAAAATTCAAAGTCATTTGAATTGAATTTGACAAATTATGAAATGTTAGAACCTTAGGGGCAAATGTGTAATTTTGGAAACCTTCCTTAATTAACACTTAGACCTAATTCAAGGAGGGAAAATGGGTAACCTCTGATATTAATCAATTTATTTGATGCTTGAAATACAAAGGGGTTAATTGGTAGAAACCAATCTCACTTTCTTAATTAAGATTAATAAATTTCTAAATTATTAAAATTTGGAAGCTTATTAAAATTAAATGATCCTGGACTTAGGGGGTATGACTTTTGAAGTCAATAACTAATCAATTTAATACCCCTATGTTGACTTTCATAAAAAATTCAAATCATGACCACTTAAAACTTAACCCTCTAATTAAGACACTCACCTAGGTCTTAAAGGGCTTAGTGGTGACTTAAGCTAAATAAAAAATTGACTAAATGAGGATTAGAGAAATAAACATAATTAAATCAAATATCCTTGAAACACCACTAAGCCCAATTAGGTTTAAAATTTGGCTAAGTGTTCAAATTACACTAACTTGCCCCTTTAAGGGTCTTCACCCACATAATTCTTAAATTGAATCATAAGTGATAATTACCCTATTCTTAGGGATAATTGGGACATCAATGTTCACTGAGCATTAAGGGTATTTACAGGATGAACCATTAAGCAACATAATAAGTTTAAATGGACTCGAGGCTTTTCACTAGTTGATGAGAGCGAGGCATGGACTTGCTTCCCTTTCCTAACTTGTTGGATACCTCAGAGGCCTTTTAAACTTAATATTATTCGCTTAATGAAATAATCCTTAATTAAACTTTTAGGGACTCACCAAGATACAACATAATTCGAATGAAGTCCCAAATACAGAAAAATCGTCATAAACACTTCCAATCTATGTTCTACAAAATTACTAAAAATTGATATCATACATCTTTGAAATGTTGCAGGTGCATTGCATAGTCCAAAAGACATTCTACGTAAAATAAATGTTCCATATGGGCTTGTAAACTTTGTTTTCTCTTGATCCTCTAGAGAAATTGGAATTTTATGATAACTGGTATATCCATCTAAAAAGGAATAATACTTATTCTTCGCCAATCTATCTAACATTTGGTCTAGAAAGGGTAAGGGAAAGTAATCTTTGCTGGTGGCCATATTTAATTTTCTATATTCAATACAAATTTACCAACCAGTTACTTGTATTATTTGTATTAATTCATATTTCTCATTTTCTTCAACAGTCACTCTTCCTTTCCTCGGGATACAGTGAATTGGGCTTACCCAAGCAATATCTGAAATATGATATATAATTCTAGCATTTAGCCATTTTAAAATCATTTTTTTAATAATTTCTTTCATTATTAGGTTTAATCTTCTCTGAGGATCAGCTTTAGGTTCATATTGTCATCTAATAAAATTTTGTGCATACAAATTGAAGGACTAATTTCTTTAATATCTGCTAAAGTTCATCCAAAAGCCTTTTAATACTTTCTCAACATTTCTATTAAATTTTGTTCCTGAATCTCAGTTAATTTAAAAGATATAATAATCGGCAATGTAGATGACTCTCCTAAAATACATACATTAAATGGGCAGGTAATATCTTTAATTCAAGCTCAAGTGGTTTAATACTTGAAGGGATAAGAGTTTTACTATCATTTTCCAAGTCTAACGTTTTAAATTTTCCCTAAATATAATCCAAATCTTCTCCTTTAATTTCATCTTCATTCTCCAAAATTTCCCCTTGCATAAATTTATCTTCAAAATATTTCTCAAATTATTCATTACTCGGATAATCAGCTACTTCCATCTTTGACATTCATTATCTTTTTCAATTGAAGGATATTTCATAGCTTTTGCTATATTAAATTTTGCTTCTTAATCATTAACTTTCATTATTAATTCTCCTTTTTGTACATCTATTACAGCTCTTCCTGTTGCAAGAACTGGTCGCTCTAAGAAATAGGAATCTCTTTATCCTCTTCCATATCTAATACTATAAAGTCTACAGGAAAAATAAATTTATCCACTTTTACTAGTACATTCTCTATAACTCCTTTTGGATAAGTTATAGATCGATCAGCTAATCGAAGCGTTACAGTAGCAGGGGAAATTTCTCCCAAATTTAAAAGCTTAACAATTGATAAGAGCATAAGATTGATACTTGCTCCTAAATCACATAAAGCTTTTCCATAAAACTTTTCACCAATTGCACAAGGTATAGTAAAACTACTAGGATCTTTTAATTTTTAAGGAAGTTTTTTTCTGAATAATAGCACTACACTCTTCACTGAGTGCAATGGTCTCATGATTTATAAAATTCCTTTTCTTATTTAATACATCCTTCATAAATTTTGCTTAACTTGGCATTTGTTCCAAAGCTTCAATAAAAGGAATATTTATTATTAACTTCTTAAGGATTTTCAAAAATTTTGCAAATTGTTTATCTTTATTCTTCTACTTCAGTCTTTGAGGAAACAGAGGTAATGGTTTTTCTAAAGGAACCTGTGTTTGTTCATTTTCCTGTTGATCATTTTCCATTTCTTCCATCTCTTCATCAAATTTAGTTTCTCTTTAGATTCTTGTTTCAACTTCATTTCCACTTTGTAATTGAATGACTTTAATTTGCTCTTTTTTTGATCTTTTGGATTAACTTCCATAGTACTCGAAAGAATTCCAGAAGGTCTGTTAATAAGTGCAGTAGAAATATGTCCTAACTGATTTTCAATATTTCTAATAACAGCCCCTTGATTTTGTATTTGATTTTTCATATTCAACATCACTTCTTCCATCGTCAACTTCTTTTTCTTAACTTGTAGGTTAGGATTGAAGTTAAATCCTCGAGGATAATATGGTTGAAAATTAGGATTTCCTAGATTTTTCAGATTTACAGATGGATTCACCAAATTATTATAATTATTCCAACTAAAATTAGCGTGATTTTTTCATCCAGGGTTAAAATAGTTAGAATAGGATTGTTATTTCAATTATTTATAGCGTTTAAGGTTTCATAAGATGGTTGAGTATCAATAATCTATCCTCGTGAATTTTCCACTAACACTGGGGGTATTTGAGAATAATTCACTCCTATTTGATCAATCTTTTAGAAATAGCAGCAATTTGAGATGCTAAAATAGACATTGCATCAGAATCATGAATACTGGCATTGAAAATTATCAATAGCTATTTCTTCAATTAAAGGATATGCTTCATTAAAAGGTTTTGACATTAATGATTCGCCTGCAGCAGCATCTATAATAGATCTTAATGATCCTACTAATCCATTGTAAATGATTTGAATTATTAACCAATCTAGGAAAGCATGGTGCAGACATTTTCTAAGAAGATCCTTACATATTTCCCAGGCTTCTTACATTGATTCCCCTTTAAACTGACAAAAAGATGTAATATCATTTCTAAGCTTAGTAGTTTTCGAGGGTGGAAAATATTTAGCCAAGAGTTTTGTGATAATTCTCCCTAAGTTCTAATCGATCTAGGTGCTAAAAAATTTAACCAAGTAATGGCCTTATTCTTTAATGAAAAAATAAAAAGTCTAAACCTAACAACATCATCAGACACTCCATCATATTTAAATGTAGCACAAATTTCAAGAAAACTAGCAAGATGTATGTTAGGATCTTCAGGTGGTGATCCTCCAAACTGATTATTTTGTACCATTTGGATAATAGCAGGTTTAAGCTCAAATGAATTAGCAACAACATCAGGATTTTGAATAGTTAAATGAAGTTCATCTGCTGTCGGATTCACATAATCTTTTAAAGGTCTTTGTCTATTCTCATTTATTGGATTTTCTATATTAATTGTCATTTCGTTCAAATTCTTAATTTCTCTTTGTTGTTTTCAAATATTTCTAATAGTACATTCTAATTTTGAATCGTAAGGTACTAAACCTTCAGCTCTAATATTTCACATAAACAAATAAAGTAAGCAAAGTAAAATTCTTTAAAAATAAACTCTTAAATAAATTTTTATTTTTTATTTTTTATTTTTTATATTTTCTTGTGTTTTTATATATTTGTATATATATATATATATATTATCTAAATAATTATAATAATTTGGTGAATCCATTCAGAAATTTGAATAATCAAGGAAACCCTAATTTTTGACCTTATTATACTATAGGATTTAACTCCAAACCCAACCCACAAGTTAAGAAAAAGAAGTTGATGATGGAAGAAGTATTGTTAAATATGGGAAATCAAATACATAATCAAGGGGCTGCTATTAGAAATATTAAAAATAAATTAGGACATATTGCTAATGCACTTAGTAATAGACCTTCTGGAAATCTTCCAAGTAATGTGGAAGTTAATCCAAAAGATCAAAATAAAGAGCAAATAATTAAACTAAAGCTATTCATTTACGAAGTGGAAAAGAAGTTGAAACAAGGATCCAAAAAGAAACTGAAGTTGATGAAGAGAAGGAAGAATTGGAAAATGTTTAACAAGAAAATGAACAAACATAGGTCCCTGTAAAAAAACCATTACCTCCATTTCCTCAAAGACTGAAGCAGAAGAATAAAGATAAACAATTTACAAAATTTTTGAAAATCCGTAAGAAGTCAACATAAAAATTCCTTTTGTTGAAGCTTTGGAACAAATGTCATGTTATGTGAAATTTTTGAATGATGTATTAAAAAAGAAAAGGAAGTTTACAGATCATGAGACCGTTGCACTCAGTGAAGAGTGTAGTGCTATTATTCAAAAAAAGTTTCCTGAAAAATTAAAAGATCCTGGTAGTTTTACTATACCTTGTGAAATTGGAGAAAAGTTTTACGGAAAAGCTTTATGTGATTTAGAAGTGAGTATCAATCTTATGCCTTTATCAATTTTTAAACGTTTAGATTTGGGAGAAATTTCCCCTACTACTGTAACTCTTCAATTAGCTGATCGATCAATAACTTATTTAAAAGGAGTTATATAAGATGTGCTAGTAAAAGTGGATAAATTTATTTTCTCTATAGACTTTATAGTATTGGACATTGAGGAAGATAAAGAGATTCTTATTATTTTAGAGAGACCATTTCTCGCAATAGAGAGAGCTATAATAGATATGCAAAAAGGTGAATTATAATGAGGGTTAATGATCAAGAAAGGAAATTTAATTTAGCAAAAGCTATGAAAGATCCTGTAATAGAAAAAGATAATTAATATTTCAGGATCAAAGTAGCTGATTATCTAAGTAATTAGCAGTTTAAGAATGTGTTCAAAGATAAATTAAAGCAAGGAGAAATTTTTAATAATGAAGGTGAACTAAAAGAAGAAGATTTGGATCATTAAACTTGCTGGAAAAAGATAGTAATAATCTTATTCCTTCAAGTATTAAACCACTTGAACTTGAATTGAAGATATTATCTGCCCATTTAAAATATGTATTTTTAGGAGAGTCATCTACATTTCCTGTTATTATATCTTTTGGGTTAAGTGAAATTCAGGAACAAAAGTTGATAGAGATGTTGAAAAGTATAAGAAGGCTTTTGGATGGACTTTAATAGATATTAAAGGAATTTGTCCTTCAATTTGTATGGACATAATTTTATTAGATGAAAATTATGAACCTAAAGCGGATCCTCAGAGAAGAGTAAACTCAAAAATGAAAGAAGTTGTTAAAAAAGAGATTTTAAAGTGGTTAGATACTAGAATTAAATATCATATTTCAGATAATGATTAGGTAAGCCCAATTCACCGTGTTCCAAAGAAAGGAGGAGTGATTGTTGAAGAAAACGAGAAAAATGAATTAATACCAATAAGACAAGTAACTGGTTGGCGAATTTGTATTGACTATAGAAAACAAAATATGGCCGCCAGAAAAGATCACTTTCCTTTACTCTTTCTAGACCAAATGTTGGATAGATTGGCTAGGAAGAAATATTATTTCTTTTTAGATGGATATATCGGATATCACCAAATTCTAATTGTTCTAGAGGATCAAGAGAAAACAACATTTACAAGCCCATATGAAACATTTGCGTTTAGTAGAATGTCTTCTGGACTATGCAATGCACCTGCAACATTTCAAACATGTATGATGTCAATTTTTAGCAATTTTATAGAGCATGGAATGGAAGTGTTTATGAATGATTTTTCTGTATTTGGGACGTTTTTTGAGGTGTGTATTAATAATTTTGAAAAAGTTCTGGAAGTATGGGAAAAAATCAACCTAGTTTTAAATTTGGAAAAATGTCATTTTATGATTGCAGGAGGTATTGTTCTTTGGCAAAAAAAATTTGAAAATGGCATGGAAGTAGATCCTGTAAAAATCTAAGTAATAGAAAAAATTATCACCTCCTAATAGTGTTTAAGGGGTGAGAAGTTTTCTAGGACATGTTGGTTTTTACAGGCGCTACATAAAAAAATTTTCAAAAATAACTAAACCCCTATGCCAAAGTTTTGAAAAAGATACAAAATTTGATTTTAATGAGGAATGCATAACAATATTTAAATTATTAAAGGAAAAATTAATCATTACACCTATAATAGTACCACGGGACTGGGAGAAACCATTTGAAATAATGTGCGATGCTAGTGATTATGCTATTGGGGTTGTATTAGGCTAATTATATATTATGCTAGTAAAACTCTAAATAATGCTCAAATTAATTATAATACTATTGAAAGAGAGTTATTAACTATTGCTTATGCCTTTAATAAATTTAGACCTTATTTAATTGGAACTAAATGTGTATTGCATACAGATCATTCTGCTATTAAATACTTAATACAAAAGAAAGATGTTAAACCAAGATTAATTAGATGGATACTTCTATTGCAAGAGTTTGATTTTACTGTGGTTGATAGAAAGTGAAATGATAATCAAATAATTGATCATTTATCTGGAATAAAAATTGAAATATTAACTAATTTTGCAAATGAAATTTTAGAAAATTTCCTTGATGAACATTTGTATAGTATTGATGAAATGGATGTACAATGGTATACTGATATAGTAAACTATATTGTAAGTGATATTCTACCACCTGCTATCAAGAATCCATAATTAATGAAATTTATCTATGATTCAAAAGACTATTTTTGGGATGACCTATATTTATATAAACAATATAAATATCTAATTATTAGAAGATGTGTGCTTTATGAAGAAACTCAACAGATAATCGAAAGATGCCATGATTCTGAATTTGGAGGACATTTTGGAACAAATAGAACTGCATATAAAATTTTACAAGCTAGATTTTATTGGCATACTACTTTTAAAGATGTTAATGAATATATTAAAACATGTGATAGATATCAACTAGTAGGAAATATTTCTAGAAGAAATGAAATGCCTCTAAATTACACATTAGAAGTTGAAAGTTTTGATGTGTGGGGATTAGACTTTATGGGATCATTTATGCCTTCATTTGGAAATTTATAAATATTACTTGTTGTTGATTATATGACTAAGTGGATTGAAGCAATTGTTGTGCCTAGATTTGACGCTAGGAGTGTTTCTAAATTTTTAATTAAAAATATTATTTCAAGATAAGGAATGTCGAGAGTAATCATTATTGATGAAGGATCTCATTTCAGGAATAAGAGAATTGAGAAATTGATCAAGAAATATGATATAATGCATAGATTCTCTACTGCCTATCAACCTCATACAAGTGGCATAGCAGAAATATCAAATCATAAAATTAAACGCATTTTAGAAAAAGCTGTAAATCCTTATAAATTGGCTTGGTCTACTAGACTATATACTGCATTATGGGCATACAAGACTGCTTATAAAACTCCTATAGGAATGTCCCCATATAGATTGATTTTTGGAAAAACATGTCATTTACCAGTAGAATTGGAACATAAATTGATTATACTTATTTAAATTTTACAAACTCTATCGCAACAAAAAAAATCGAATCATTCTCTCCCAAAGCAATAGATCTAGTGTTCATATAGATAATAGAACCAACAATTATCCCATCACCTGTTGAATACAGAAGTTCGGGGTCACCTCACTATGATGATTTGTCGGAATCATTCTTCCAGAAATAAAGTAGTGTTAGGCCTTAGATACTACATTGAGCATAGAAAGAGGAAATTTTACCTTAACACCATTTTTGACTTTCCAGGTCCCTCTTCCATCAGTAAGAAAAAAAATAACCTCGTCTAAGGCCTCATTCGTAGCAGAAAATGATTTATACTGGCAACTATAAACATCATGCAACTAAAAAAGCTCATTAATTTTTCTTGGAAAAAACTCCACCTTTCTCCCACGAACAAAAACAAAGTCGTCAAAAGCTTCAATAAAGTTGGCATAGAATTCCATCACTACACCAATAATTACGTTGGCAGTAAAATCACAGAAATTTTTCCACTGTCGAGCAATGATTAATAGCTCTACTTCTCTACCCAAATTTTTAAAACCACGATCTGGAATTACTTTTTTATGTTCAGGTAGACTATTAAATTGAGCACTAGTCCTGAAGCTAACAAATTTTTTTTCATCATAATCTACTTTTCTTTTTCCTTTGCTCATTCCTAGGTTCGTGAGAAATATATAGAAAATTTGAATAAATTCTAAAAAATTCGTAAAACGCTTTATACTTAAATCTCCTAAGTAAGAGTTCTTCATGAAAGGATTTTCTCAAAATCTTTCAAAAAATTCAAAAATTTTTGGATCTCAACAATGTTAGATAAATCCTTGGTGAAAATCAATTTTTTTTTAGTTCAAAGTGTAGCTCTTACCTAGAGAAGATGAAATCCAAAGTTCCTTTGCCTTAAAATTGCCTCAAATCCAAGCAAATGCGAGACCTAGGTGCAAAAATTGGAGGTTAAAGGTGACTTAAATGGTAAAAAAGGTAGTTTATGGTGAAAATCATGAATTTTAAAGGATTAAAGGCTATTCTCGAGTCGAGGGCACCGTTGGCGCCCATGCCAACGTCTTCGGCGCTGCAGGCCAAGAATTCTATTTTTTAATTTTTTTTTTTCAATTTTCAATTTTCTTTTAATTTTTTCCAAAGTCTTTTAAGTATTTTAATTTCTTAAACACAATTTTTTATCTAACAATAATTCACAAATAAACATTTTCACAAACAATCATTTTCACAAACAACAACAAACTAACTTTTATATATGAAAATACACTTTTACAAACACATTTTTCTAATCACACTTTTACACATATTAAGCAAACTAAAATATAAATCAGCTTCGAAATCAAGCCACAACACTAAACGTTGACACAAAATTATACACACAATCAAAGTTTAAAATTCTAAAGCAAAGCAAACTAAAGCAAATCCACACAGTCACATTAAGTACATAAGTATTTTAAACTAGTTGAGAGAGTCTAAATTCTTCAATTATTCTACCTCATCTTCAATGCTTTAACCTCCTCTAATATCTCCCATAGACTAGTAATGGACGTACAATTTGTAGAAAGGTCGGTACGGGAATTTAACAGTCAAATTTTCTTGGATCCATCCTTTTTCTTTAAACATCCGCACTAATCCTGCTTTAAATGTTCCAGTATGATCAAAATTCTCTTTCATCCTCCAATCTAGTTGATCAAAAATTTACTTAAGATCTCCTATTGCATTTGTAATACTCTGAAGTTCTCTTTCAATTTTCTTCAATTTATTTTCTACAGCAAGTGAACTTCCAACTATTGGTGGCGTCAATGGAGTTGAAGCATGTGATGAGTGATCTAAGATAGTATCTAAAGCTTCCTTCTCATTCCCAACATAATTATGATCAATAGGAATCATGGGCTCCCACGTTAATAAATTTTTTTCCCAACTTTCATATGGAACTTGATATTGACTGCAAAGTAGGAAAATTGTGTATGGATGCCTAAGTCCATAAATTGGCACATTCATAATAACACCCATAACATATTTAAATATGATAGATCCTATATCAATGGTTTTTCCATCACAATGAAATAATTTAAAATAGTACTTTCTTTGGTGACTCTACTAATCTTCATGGTAGGCAGTAATTTTGCAGAAATGAAGAAATGCCACTGTTTTGATATTGGAATAAGCAATGAGGCAGAGAAACTAACATATCCTTCATCTCACATTTCCCAAATATCACTTTCATCCGTTAGAAAATTATAGACATCTTGCATCCAATCTCTGGTATGGATAAAATTTGTATCATGAAAGATTGGAACACCTTTTATCATATATAACTCATTGATTATCGCAGGAGTAAATGGTACATCCTTGCCTCGTATGAAGACAACTCCTTGGGTAATTCTATGCAAGTTGGCATAGAATTCCTTCACTACTGGTACAGAAACTGCAGTAATAGTGTAGCACAAAACTTCTTATCGCCTTTGTACAATGATTTTATCAATCTAGAACTTGGATTAATCAATTCGTGATTCACAAAGCCTCTCTCCTTAATAAGCTTCTTCTTTATAATAACTTTTTTGTATAACGTTTGTGCATCAAAACTAATAAACTTTCTTCTATTGAAACTCCGTACCTGGAAGTATTTCTAGAATTGGAGGCCATGGAATTCAAAAATAGGAAGTTTCTGGTCGTCCAAGGCAAATTTTAGGACTTTCAAAACACCTTCGGGTGGTTATTATGGAGTGAAATCCCTTCAAAGTTCTCCAAAATTCATCCTAAACCAACAAATTGTTATCGGTGTCATTGGAGCTTCTGATGGCACTATCGGCACTTTGGTCTATCTACGGGCACCATCAGTGTCCATGCTGGTGCTAGAGCCCAAAATTGTGTCTTTTCATGTTTTTGATCACTTCAATTCCAAATTTTCCTCTAATACCAATATTTGTCTTAATTTATAATATATAAAATTGTGTAGGATTATTATCTACTAATATATGAACACTTATCAAATAAAATAGGAATACATATATATATATATATATTTATATATGGGTTGCCTTCCATAAAGCGCTTGGTTTAACGTCTTCAGCTCGACATACCATTTGATTAGTTGAGTTGACTTAACATAACTTCTTTAAATTGTGGTAAGTGCCCCTCATAATAATGTTTCAATCGATGCCCATTAACTTTAAATATCTTTCTATTGTTAATATCTTTGCAGTGTTAGGATCTTTAACAACAACAGTTCCATAATGATAGACTTTAATAACTTTAAATGGTCCTAACAATTTGGATTTTAGTTTTCCTGGAAATAATCTCAATCTTATATTATATAATAAAACTTCTTGGTTAGGTTCAAACTTCCTTTAAATAATCTTCCAATCATGTTATATTTTAATTTTCTCTTTATAGTTTTTTGCATTATCATATGTTTCATTTCTAATCTTCTCAAGTCCATTGAGTTGCAATTATCTTTTCTCACAAGCATCCTTTAAATTAAAATTAAATTCCTTAATAGCCCAAAATGCTTTATACTCTAATTCGACTGGTAAGTGGCATGTTTTTTGAAAAATTAGTCTGTATGGGGACATTCCTATATGAGACTTTTAAGTAGTTCTGTATGCCCATAATGCAGTATTTAATCTAGCAAACCAATCAAATTTATAAGGATTTACAGCTTTTTCTAAAATTCATTTAATTTTATGATTTGATATCTCTGCTAGGCCGCTAGTCTGAGGATGATAAGCAGTAGAGAATTTATGCATAATATCATATTTCTTAATCAATTTTTTTGATTCTCTTACTCCTAAAATGAGATCCACCAACTATAATAATTATTCTCGGCAGTCCATATCTTATACAAATATTTTTAATTAAAAATTTAGAACCACTTTGAGCATCACATCTAGGTACAACAATAGCTTCAATCCATTTGGACATATAATCAACAACAAGTAATATTTATAATTTCTCAAATGAAGGCATAAAGGGTATCATAAAATCTAATCCCACACATCAAAAATTTCAACTTCTAATGTGTAATTTAGAGGCATTACATTTCTTCTAAAAAATATTTCATACTCGTTGACATCGATCCCATATTTTAATATATTCATTAACATCTCTAAAAAGGTAGGCCAATAAAATTTACCTTACAAAATCTTATATGTAGTTCTATTTGCTCAAAAATGTCCTTCAAAGTTAGAATCATGGCATCTTTCAATTATCTATTGAGTTTCGTCATAAGGCGCACACCTTCTAATACTTAGATCTTTACATTGTTTATATAGATATGAGTTATCCCAAAAATAGAATTTTGAATCATTCAAAAATTTATTTAATTATGTATTTTTGATATCAGGTGATAAAATATCACTTACAATATAATTTACTATATCGACATACCACTGTACATTCATTTCATCAATACTATATAATTTTTCATCAGAGAAATTCTCTAAAATATCATTTGCAAAACTAGTTAATATTTCTCTTTCTAGTCTAGAGAAATGATATCAACTGCGGTAAAACTCTTGCAATAGAAGTATCCATATAATTAATCTTTGTTTAGCATCCTTCTTTTGCATCAAGTATGTAATAGCAGAATGATATGTATGCACTATACATTTAGTTCCAATTAAGTAAGGTCTAAATTTATCAAAGGCATAAACAATAGCGAGTAACTCTCTTTCAGTAGTAGTGTAGTTAATTTGAGTATCATTTATACTTTTACTAGCTTAATATATTACTTTAAAAACTTTGTTGTGCCTTTATTCTAACACATCCCCAATAGCATAATCACTAGCATCGCACATTATTTCAAATGGTTTCTCCCAATCAGGTGGAACAATTATAGGTGCAGTGATTAATTTTTCTTTCAATAATTCAAATGCTTTGATGCATTCCTCATTAAAATCAAAATTTGTATCTTTTTCTAAAAGTTGGCATAATGGCTTAGTTATTTTAGAAAAAAAATTTATGTAACGCATGTACAAGCCAGCATGTCCTAAAAAGCTCCTTACCCCTTTAACATTAGTCAGAGGTGGTAATTTTTCAATAACTTGAATTTTTGCAGGATCTAATTCCATGTCATTTTCAAAAATTTTATGCCCAAGTACAATTCCTCCTGTAACCAAAAATTGACATTTTTCCCAATTTAGTACTAGGTTAATTTTTTCACATACTTCTAGTAATTTTTTCTAAATTATTTAAACATAATTCAAATGAAGTTCCAAATACTGAAAAATCATCCATAAACACTTCCATTCCATGTTCAATAAAATTGCTAAAGATTGACATCATACATCTTTGAAATGTTGCAGGTGCATTGCATAGTCCAAAAGACATTCTACGAAAACCAAATGTTCCATATGGGCTAATAAATTTTGTCTTCTCTTGATCCTCTAGAGCAATTGGAATTTGGTGATAACTGGTATATCCATCTAAAAAATAATAATATTTGTTCCCAAC
This sequence comes from Phalaenopsis aphrodite, assembly GCA_003013225.1. Classification (NCBI taxonomy): domain Eukaryota; kingdom Viridiplantae; phylum Streptophyta; class Magnoliopsida; order Asparagales; family Orchidaceae; genus Phalaenopsis; species Phalaenopsis aphrodite. Next base: position 187,619 of record NEWO01000714.1, read on the forward strand.
CAATCTATCCAACATTTGGTCTAGAAAAGGTAAAGGAAAGTGATATTTTCTGGTGCTATGTTTAATTTTCTATAGTCAATAAAAATTCACCAACCAGTAACTTGTCTTATTGATATTAATTCATTTTTCTCATTTTCTTCAATGGTCACTCCTCCTTTTCTTCGGAATACAGTGAATTGGACTTACCCAAGCACTGTCTGAAATAAGAAATATAATTCTAGTATCTAGCCATTTTATTTTTTTTTAACAACTTCTTTTATTATTGGGTTTAATCTCCCTTGAGGATCAGCTTTAGGTTCATATTTTTCATCTAATAGAATTTTGTGCATACAAATAGAAGGACTAATTCCTTTAATATCTACTAAAGTCCATCAAAAAGCCTTTTTCTATTTTTTTAACATCTCTATTAATTTTTATGCTTGAATTTCTGTTAATTTAGAAGATAAATAACAGGCAATGTAGATGACTCTCCTAAAAACATATATTTTAAATGGGCATGTAATATTTTCAATTCAAGTTCAAATGGTTTAATACTTGAAGGAATAAGATTTTTATAATCATTTTCCAACAAGTCTAAAGTTTCAAATTTGCCCTGAATATAATACAAATCTTCTTCTTTTATTTCGTTCTTGTTTTCAAAAAATTCTCCTTGCTTTATATTGTCTTCAAATTCATTCTTAAATTGCTCATTACTTAGATAATCAGTTACTTCTATCCTAAAAGATTCATTATATTTTTCTATTGTTAGATATTTCATAGATTTTGCAATATTAAATGTTACTTCTTGATCATTAACTCTCATTGTTAATTCTTCTTTTTGTACATCTATCATAGCTCTCCCTGTTGCAAGAAATGGTCTCCCCAAAATAATAAGAATTTATTTATCTTCCTCCATATCCAATACTATAAAGTCTACGGGGAAAATAAATTTATCCACTTTTACTAATACATCCTTGTCGGCGATATTTCGGGTTGATTTGTGGGGTTGTTGTAAGAAGCTGTCGGCCGCTGGAATCAAAATTTTGTCGCCCGTTTTGGAATGACGTTCAAGTATGAAATCAAACTGACCTTAAATCATCCTCATAGTTTAAAATGAAAGAGCAATGTACCTCAAATCATGTATCTATCCCGAAGGATAAACACAACAATTGAGGATGAGGCTCGATCAAATAAACTAAGGAAAGTATGACGTCTGTTTGGTCTGCGAAACCTTTGTATTTGCCGACAAGTTCCCCTATTTAATATAAAAGATTAAATAGGGTTTACATTAAGCTAGGTTCGGACATGCATTCTATAAGGGCAAGCCCCTATATTTAATTACATCTTAAATGACCAAAGCCACCTAAGAAAACTCTCGATAAAAATCAAGAAAAATTATCTTCAACGAATTTCAAAGGGTAGGACTCTTCAACGAAATCAAACATAGAGGTGTGAAAGGGGATTGGTTCAAATTTAGAACATTTTATTGTAGAATCCAAAGGAAGAGGAACTAGGGGATGTCATGGATCCAGAGGAGAACCTTGGTGACTTCCCAAATTATCCTAATGTTTGGCTTCAGTTTTGAGGAGAAATATTTAGGTGTTTCATCCTACCAATCTTATTAGTTAGGGCTTACATTTGTCTGAAATGATCACACAAATAGCCTGAAAGTTGTGAGGATTTAGGTTGTAACAAACGACAACCTCAGAATCCTAAGACGAGTTAGGGCTTATATTATATAGCAGGGCTATACAAAGGCCTAAAGATAAGGTGAGGATGTACGTTGCATAAGCAAGCAACCTCGAAGGAAGATTGGTTTAGCTGGGGAAGACAGGTTCTGCTGTTGAGGTTGGTCGTGCTGCCCACCATGCTAGCTCCAAGCTCCTTGCCGCGACAACTTTGATTTATTTAGTGTGTCAATTTATAATATTAAATCAGGTGGCTCTATGGTTGAAGTTCTTTAAATTTTATGAGGGCATATTAAAGTTAATTAGAGCAACATCGGTTAGGATCATACGGTTCCCTTGTTCCGGCATCACTATTTTCTATTAGATTCACTTAGTCCAAATGAACTTACTAAACCCAACTTAATGAGTTCCATAATTTCATTTAAACCATGGGAAGCCTCATTAGCAACCGTAGGTTACCTCCTCCGAGGGATTCCCGATCATCCGATAGAGACATCTTAATTTAGTTAAAGTTGTGGTTTTGTGTAATGTTTGTGATTAAATTTTGAGTTGTTTTATATTTTGAATGTTATGGTGGTGAATTTTATCTTGGTTGATTTTAGTTTTGGTTTCGGGTTATGGTTTTGGTTAACATGCAAGTTTATGTAGGTAAATGCAAGCATGAAACATGTAAGGAAAAGGCAGAAGAAAGACGGTACTATAAACTGTAAAAGCGTACCTAGCGAGTCTTCTCGTTCCACTACCTGAAACTTGAAAATGCATGTGAGGGCATTTATGAAGAGTAGGAAAAGTAGAGTTCTGAGGCATTTTTCTAACTCTATGTTGTATTTTGGTGGGTCCTTAAAAGTTTAATTAAGAATAATTCCATTGAACAGAGAATATTAAGTTTAATAGGCCTCTGAGGTATCCAACAAGTTAGGAGGGGGAAGCAGGTCCATGCCTCCCTCTCACCAACTGGTGAAAAGCCTCGAGTCCATTTAAACTTATTATGTTGCTTAATGGTTCATCCTAAAAATACCCTTATTGCTCAGTGAACATTGATGTCTCAATTATCCCTAAGAATAGGGTAATTATCACTTATCATTCAATTTAAGAATTATGTGGGTGAAGTCCCTTAAAGGGGCAAGTTAGTGTAATTTGAACACTTAGCCAAATTTTAATCCTAATTGGGCTTAATGGTGTGTCAAGGATGTTTAATTTACTTATGTTTATTTCTCTAATCCTCATTTAGCAATTTTGATTTAGCTAAAGTCGCCACTAAGCCCTTAAGACCTAGGTGACTGTCTTAATTAGTTTTGAAAAGGTTAAGTTTTAAGTGGTCATGATTCATGATTTGGATTCTATTCGAAAGTCAACATAGGGGTGTTAAATTGATTAGTTATCGGCTTCAAAAGTCATACCCTTAAGTCCAAGATTATTTAATTTTAATAAGCTTCCAAATTTTGATAATTTAGAAATTTTATTAATCTTAATTAAGAAAGTGAAATTGGTTTCTAGAAATTAACCCCTTTGTATTTCAAGCATCAAATAAATTGATTAAGATCAGAGGTTACCCATTTTCCCTCCTTGTATTAAGCCTAAATGTTAATTAAGCAAGATTTCCAGAATTACACATTTGCCCCTAAGGCTCTAACACTTCATAATTTGTCAAATTCAATTCAAATGACTTTGAAATTTTTATCCTACCTCATTCATGGGTCAATTAAGACATCAGAGGAGAAAAGTGACTTTTAAAAATTTAATTTGATTTATATAATTAATTTAATGCAAAAATAGGATCTTTCGAAGAAAATTCCTAACTTGACCAAGGTAAATTATAATCCTTGAAATT
>NEWO01000714.1:191151-202624 GCA_003013225.1 Phalaenopsis aphrodite
TGAAAATTAAGTTTCGCATTTTTGGAAAATCTCTCTAAGGTCAAAGAACTCAGAGGAGTAAATTTTAGATTTTTTTGATTTTTCCTTGATTTATTGGAATTATTTTAGTGAAAACTCATTTTTAGCCTTTTAAAAATTATTTTTTAAGCTATGAAAATGAATATCTTTATTTAGAAAATCAGGAAAAATATTATAATTATTCCTAAGTGATTAAGAAGCAATTTAGAACATTTCCATGAGTTTTATTATTTTTATTATTTTTATGAATTTTTTAATTATTTAAATATTTAGAATAGGCCAAAAATCAAAATTTTATCTTAAATATTATTTTATTTTTAGAAAATACCCCTGATTACACAGAACTCAAAAAACTAAGTTTCATAATTTTTTGAGTTATATTTTGATTTTTTTAAGAAAATCATTTAAGTGTTAAGAGTGGTATTTATCTTTAAAAATCAATTTAAGTTATTAAATAAACTCAAAAATATTTTGAAACTTTTATGATGAGTCCTCTGGATCATAAATCATAGTGGAGATCAAAAATCAAGTCATTTGAATATTTACATTTTTCAAAATTAATTATTTTAGTGATTTAGTATTTGGAAAATTTAAAGATGTTTTAAATGACTTGACCCATGAAATTATTTTTAAAGGTTTCTCTGGTCATAGTAGACCTTCCAAAATTTTCTTGAGATTTAATAACCAATATGCTAATTTCCATGATTATTTTAAGGAAATGATGTGAAATAACTTGAAAACTATGGATCTCTATATAGAAATCATCTCTAACTTTGGAAAAATCATAGAATATTCCCCCTTACAGAGGCTACAACATGTCAAAATTTCAAGACAAGCTGATGTGTCAATATGCATGGAGAATCAAATGATTCTAAATAGTATTTATTTAATTAAAATATTTTATGCATCAAATAGACATTAAAATTATTACACATTATTCTCCTCTGTTCACTGAGCAAGTGGGTATTTTTATTTCATTTTTATGATTTTTCTACACAAAGTTATGTATTTTTGAAGTTAAGGGTATTTAAATAAATAGGAAAAAGCCTTATTAATCTATTTAAACAGCGCGTGCTGACTAGATCCTAAGCAACACTGAAGGCGTGCGTGGCACGCTCTGGTTGGACGTCTCCGTCCATGTCGCTACTGACTCGGCCTACGGTTTATATCCCGAAGCGTTGTCCGGCTCGATCTCCCCCGTCCATTTGATACACGCTTGATCGAACGGCTCCCCGTCATTGTCCCCGATAGGATGATCTCGTGCCCGTCCACACTAAAATCTTAAGATCTCGGCCTACACTCAACCAAATCACTTCAGGTTTGATCCTATTGACTCGTCTAAGTGAGACGAACACATCCATACGGTTAAGGTGCCATGAATTCAAACTTAAGTAAATGGAGAATCAAAATAAGCTCAGAGGGAGGAGGAGTTTTATACCTTTGCTCTAAGAAGGGAAGCTTCGATCATAGGAGCTCGGCATGTTCATTGGGGTCCAAGGAGGCTAAGGATTGAGTCCCTGGCCTTTGTGTAAGGTCTAGGTATGAATTCGACCAAGCTCAATTTCAGGTGTTGGTCTAGAGCTAGGGTAGAGGCTCTATGGGAAGGGAATTCGATAGGGCTTTGGCTTCTCTCACTCTTATGAAGGTGTGGGCACAAGCAATTGAAGTTTGGTGAATTGTGGAGGTGTATTGGGTTCTGTCCTAGTTTCCGGCAGGATTTCAAGCTCAAAATTGAGCTCCGAAAATGGGAATGGATGAGGGAAAATGGTTTGGATGCACTGAGGGGATCTTAGGGAAGCTCTGTGTGAAGTTTGGAGAGGCATCTCTGAGAAATTTTCAGCACACCTCCCATGGCCGTGGGAGGTGAGTTTTTATAAAAATGTCCATGGGGTGGCTCTCAGGGCATAAGTTTGGGTGCATTGTGGCGCTTAGGTGGAGGGCAGAGGAGCTCCATAGTTTGATTTGGATGAGCTGGCCTCTAGGTTTGATTTGGGTGAGGTGCCATGGGGGTGGATCTCGGTTTTAGGCTTTTCCGGCCACTAGGCTGGCCGACCGGCCAGGGGGAGGTGGCTAGGAGCTCAGGGAACCCAGAGGAATCCATCACAGCAATTTAATGCAAATGTGTTTGGATTTGGCAAAGATATTCTAAGCATGTGCATTTTTGGAAACAAGATCCCTTAATTTGGGGGACCGTTGGTCCATGGCTTGATTTAGGTGATTTCATGGTGTTTGGACTGGTCACTAAGTCCAACTAATGGCTGTGGTGGAGTTAATTTGGTGGCTTTAAGGTGGTTAGGTCACATTTAGTGTATGGGTTCAAGTGGGTGCAAATGACCAAAACTTGGGCTTGGGCTAGGTTAGACATATCAATTGGCCCAAATAATTGTTTCATTTGGTGTAGATGATCATAAGGAACAACTTTGGTGAAGTATGGAACTGGTTTTGAGTCTAATTGAAGGGCTAATTTGAAGGAATTTTGAACTTTAATCAATTTGGTCATGTTGGGCTAGGCTTGGGTCTAGCTTGGGTTAGCCTTGGGCTAAGTCCAAATTAATTATTGTAAATGGTCAATAGGGACCTCATGAAGAGTTTTCAACATGAATTTGATGCCAATTTAGAGGTTAAGGTAATCAATTGGGTGAACTTTAGGGACTTAGCCAATTTGGGGCTAGATTTGGGAATTTTGGATTTAGGCCAAAATCAAATGGAATTGAGGCTTCACCAATGCCAATTGATGGTTGATTTTGATGTATAAGAATGTAATAAAGATTTTTCAACATTAATTGAGGCCAATTTACTAGGCTATGGGTTTAATTTAGTGAGATCAGGTCATATAGTCAAAATTGGGGTTTTGACCCAAATCAAAATTGGGTTCAAATCATGGACCAATTGAGCTTAGATTTGGTTTATTTTGGTCATATCAAATATGAATTTGAGCTTAGGATTGGAATTGGGGTCAATTGAGACCCAATTGATGGATATTTGCGTTGGATTTGGGGAAATTTGGGTCTTTAAAGGGAAATTTGGGGACTTTGGTTAAAGATGGTCAAATTGGACAAATTAGGTTATGTGGTAGTTAAGAGAAATTAAATTGGGAATATTTTGGAATTTTTGGAATCTTGGGCCCAATAGGGGTATTTTGGTAATTAGGGGGTGTTTTAGGGGTAAAAGGCCAAGATGGGTATTTTGGTACAGTTGAGGTACCAATCATTACCAATAGGCCATAGACCAAAGGAAATCCCATTTTGGATCCTCTACATAGTGGTCTTAGCCAAACCATAGCCCTAAGGCTAGTAGGTTTAGGGGACCATCTCCATGAGTATCCCAAAAGATCAAGGGATCTAGGCTAGAAATTTGAGTTCAATGTTGTGAGTGATTGTGAGTGGAGATGAGTGTAGTGAATGCCTTAGCTCCAGACCAACACCCAGGGTCAACCCTAAGGTCCAGCAATCCTAAGGGTGACTCATCTTGAGTTTCCCCCACAGTGACCCCACCTATTAAGTACTTAGAAGTTGAGACCAACATGTGGAACTTCAAGCTGAGTAGAGAAGGGTTCGGAATTTCTAGTGGTGAGGGTTCCATATCTAGTTTTCTAGAAATAGTCAACAGGAAAAGTCCTATGGCTAGACCCTAGACTACTAAAGAGGAAAAACTAAACCTCGACCAAAAATGAGGTCAACAATCCTCTATAACTCTTTTTAGATAAGTTATTGATTGATCAACTAACTAAAGAGTTACAGTATTAAAGGAAATCTCTCTCAAATCTAAACGTTTCAAGATTGATAAAGGTATAAGATTGATACTCGCTCCTAAATCATATAATGCTTTTCTAGAAAACTTTTCACCAATAGCACAAGGTATAGTAAAACTACCATCATCTTTTAATTTTTCAGGAAGCTTTTTTTTAATAATAGCACTACACTCTTCACTGAGTACAATGGTCTCATGATCAATAAACTACCTTTTCTTGTTTAATATATCCTTCATAAATTTTAAATAACTTGGCATTTGCTCCCAAGCTTCAACAAAAGGAATGTTTATCGTTATCTTCTTAAGGATTTTCAAAAATTTTGTAAATTTTTTATCTTTATTGTTCTGCTTAAGTTTTAAGGAAACGGAGTTAATGGTTTTTCTAAAGGACCTTGTGTTTGTTCATTTTCATTTTGGTCACTTTCCATTGCTTCCTTCTTTTCATTAACTTAAGTTTCTCTTTGGATCATTGTTTCAACTTCTTTTCCACTTCATAATTGAATAGCTTTAATTTGCTCCTTATTTTGATCTTTTGGATGAACTTCCACCGTACTCTGAAGAATTTCAGAAGGTATGTTATTGACTACAGTAGCAATATGTCCTAATTGATTTTCAATATTTCTAATAGCATGCCCTTAGATTTGTATTTTATTTCCCAAACTTAACATTTTTTCTTCCATCGTCAACTTCTTTTCCTTAACTTGTGGGTTACAATTAAAGTTAAATGCAAAAGGATAGTAAGGTCAATAACTAGGATTTCTTTTGTTGTTCAAATTTTTGAAGGGATTCACCGAATTGTTATAATTATTCCAACTAAAATTAGGATGATTTTTCCATCCAAGATTATAAAAGTTAGAATAGCGATTGTTATTTTGATTATTTATAGCATTTAAAGTTTCATAAGATAGTTGAGTATCAATGATCTGTCCTAGTTAATTTTCTTCTAATACTGGAGGTATTTGAGAATAGTTCACTCCTATTTGATCAATCTTTTTTGAGAAAGCAGCAATTTGAGATACTAAAATAAACATTGCATCAGAATCTTGAATACTAGCTACTCTCTTAGGATTTACCATTTCAGAGGGCCATTGAAAATTGTTAGTAGTGATTTCTTTAATTAAAGAATATGCTTCATCAAAAGGTTTTGACATTAGTGATCCACCTGCAGCAGCATCTATAATAGACCTAAGTGATCCTACTAATCTATTATAAAATGTTTGAATTACTAACTAACCTGGTAGGGCATGGTATGGAAATTTTCTAAGATTTTAAATCTTTCCCAAGCTTCATATATCGATTATCCTTCAAACTAACAAAAAAATGTAATATCATTTCTAAGCTTAGCAGTTTTCGAGGGTGGAAAATATTTAGCTAAGAATTTTTGTGATAGTTCTCCCCAAGTTCTGATAGATCTAGGTGCTAATAAATTTAACCAAGCCTTGGCTTTATCCCTTAATGAAAAAAGAAAAATTCAAAGTTTAACAACACCCTTAGACACTCCGTCATATTTAAAAGTAACACAAATTTTAAAAAAACTAGCATATGTAAGTTTGAATCTTCAGTATGTGTTCCTCCAAACTGATTATTTTATACCATTTGGATAATAGTAGATTTAAGCTGAAATAAATTAGCAGCAACATCAGAATTTTGAATAGTCAAGTAAAGTTCATCTACTGCGGATTAGCACAATTTTTTAAAGGTCTTTGTCAATTTTTTTTTATTTGATTATTTAAATTATTCCCATTTCATTTAAATTTTTAATTTATTTTTGTTGCTTTCAATTTTTCTAATAGTACGCTCTTGTTCTGAATCGTAAGGTATTAAACCTTCAGATCCAATATTTTGCATAAACAATTATAATAAGCAAAGAAAATTTCTTAAAAATAACTCTTAAAAAATTTATATTTTTGTTCTGGATTTTTTTATTTTTTATTATTTTTTATATAATTATCTCTAAATTTCCTAATTTACCAAATCTATTTAATTTATCATTACCTTCCCCGGCAACAGCGCCAAAAACTTGATTCCAGTGAAATATAGTTGTGTAAAAATTAAATAGTTGACTCCGCAGTGCAACAATGCCAAAAGCTTGATGCAATATTTTATGAATTAGAAATTTAAGAAATTAATATTGAGATTCCACGCTAGTATACGTATCGTTATCAAGTAACAAAAGACTTTCCATTTAAGCCCCAAATATCGATCCCATGGGGTAGGTTTAAATTTGAAATGATAAAATTACTAGGAAATTCACAGAAAATCAAAACAAAATTACTGTCACTAATTTTGAATATTGAGATATTATCATAACTAAATTATTTAACTAATAACAAGACTGAAATACAAAGTTTAAACAGTAACTACTAAACATAAAACTACGTTTATGTAATGAAGATTTCTTATGTGAAAAGCATCTTTCTCACTGCTATGAGGTTTTGGTAAAATGAGATGAGATAAATGGTTCAAATATGTATTGTGCCAAATAAGAGCAATTTTAATTCTCTATCCTGATACAGTGTTATAGAAAATCATTGGCTAATCTCAGGTTTAGTCCCTAAATTTGTGGCTAGGCTAGGAGGATATTAGCTCCCACTTCCCTTCACCTGAAGGCTAACTCTCGCTTTAGTTTTTAAACACTAAGAACGAATTGGAGATTTTAATATGTGTCGGCATTATTTTGGAGTTGGAGGGGAGTTGCCCGCAAGAAGCTGTCGATCGCCCTAACTGAAATTTCGTCGCCTGCTTCTGAAGGACGTTGATGTATGAAATCAAACTGACCCCATACTTTTCATAGTTTAAAATGAAAGAGCACTCTACCTCAAATCATGTATCTATCCCGAAGGATAACACAAGAATTGAGGATGAGGCTCGATCAAATAAACTAAGAAAAGTATGACGTACGTCTGGTCTGCAAAACTTTTGTATTTACCGACAAGTTCCCCTATTTAATATAAAGGATTAAATAGGGTTTATATTTGGCTGGGTTTGGACATGCTTCCTATAAGTGCAAGCCCCTATAGTTAATTACATCTTAAATGACCAAAGCCACCTAAGAAGACTCTCGATAAAAATCAAGAAATGTTATCTTCAAGGAATTTCAAAGGGTAGGACTCTTCAACGAAACCAGACATAAAGGTGTGAAAGGGGATTGGTTTAAATTTGGAACATTTTATTGTAGAATCCAAAGGAAGAAGAACTAGGGGATGTTATGGATCTAGAGGAGAACCTCGGTGACTTCCCAAGCTATCCTAATGTTTGGCTTCAGTTTTGAGGAGAAATATTTAGGTGTTTCATCCTGCTAATTCTATTAGTTAGGGCTTACATTCATGTGAAATGATCACACAAATAGCCTGGAAGATGTGAGGATGTAGGTCATGACAAACGACAACCTCAGAATCCTAAGACGAGTTAGGGCTATGCAATTCATATATTGTATAGCAGGGCTATCCAAAGGCCTAAAGATATGGTGAGGATTTACGTTGCATAAGCAAGAAACCTTAAAGTTTTATGGCTTTGTTGTTTAAGTCTAAAGAATATTGGTTTAGTTGCGGGAGACATGTTTTGCTATTGAAGATGGTCGTGCTGCCCACCATGCTAGCTCCAAGCTCCTTGCCGCAACAAGTTTGAGTTATCTAGTGTATCAAGTTATAATCTCAAATCGGTTGGCCCTATGGTTGAAGTTCTTTACATTTTATGAGGGCATATGACAGTTGATTAGAGCGACACCGGTTAGGATCATACGGTTCCCTCGTTTCGGCATCATTATTTTCTATTGGATTCACTTAGTCCAAATGAACTTACTAAACTTCAACTTAATGAGTTCCATAATTTCATTTAAACCAACCATAGGTTACCTCCTCCGAGGGATTCCCGATCATCCGATAGAGACATCTTAATTTAGTTAAAGTTGTGGTTTTGTATGATGTTTGTGATTAAATTTTGAGTTGTTTTATATTTTGAATGTTGTGGCGGTGAATTTTATCTTGGTTGATTTTAGTTTTGGTTTTGGTTATGGTTATGGTTATGGTTATGTGGCTATCATAATTGTTTTAGTTTTCATGCGGGGTGACATCGTTGTTTAGCATTCAAATTTCTAGGTATAGAAGTACAGTATGAAAGTACAAGAAAGACAACGTTGAAAACTGTAAAAATGTACCTAGCTAGTCTTCTCGTTCCACCACCTAAAACTTACAATTCATGTTAAGGCAGTTTATGATGAGCAGGAAAGGTAAAATTTTGGTAATTTTCCTAACCCTATGTCATATCTTTGTGAGTCCTTAAAAGTTTAATTAAGGATGATGTTGCAAAGCAAAATATATTAAGTTTGGTAGATCTCTGAGGTGTCCAACAGATCTAGAGAAAGAAGCAGGTCCATGCCACTCTCTCGCTGCCTGGTGAAAAATCCCGAGTTCTTTTTAAACTTATTATGTTGCTTAATAATTCATCCTGTAAATACCCTTAATGCTCAGTGAACCTTGGTGTCTCAATTATCCCTAAGAATAGGGTAATTATCACTTATCATTTAATTTGAAAATTATGTGGGTGAAGACCCTTAAAGAGGAAAGTTAGTGTAATTTGAACACTTAGCCAAATTTTTAATCCTAATTGGGCTTAGTGGTGTTTCAAGGATGTTTGATTTAATTATGTTTATTTCTCTAATCCTTGTTTAATCAATTTTTTTTATTCGGCCTAAGTCACCACTTAAGCCCTTAAGACTTAGGTGAGTGTCTTAATTAGTTTTGAGAAGGGTTAAGCTTGAAGTGGTCATGATTCATGATTTGGATTCTATTTCAAAATCAAGATAGGGGTGTCAAATTGATTAATTATTGGCTTCGAAAGTCATACCTTAAGTTGAGGATCATTTAATTTTAAAAAACTTCCAAATTTTAATAATTTAGAAATTTATTAATCTTAATTTAGAAAGTGAAATTGGTTTCTACCAGTTAACCCATTGTGTTTTAAGCATCAAATAAATTGATTAATATCAGAGGTTGCCCATTTCCCCTTCTTGTCTTAAGCCTAAATGTTAATTAAGGCTAAATTTCCAAAATTATGCATTTTCCCCTGAGGCTCTAACGCTTCATAATTTATCAAATTCAATTTAAATGAGTATGAAATTTTTATCCTACCTCATTAATTGGTTAATTAAGACATCAGAGGAGAAAATGTGATTTTTCAAAATTTAATTGAATTTATGTAATAATTTTCATGCAAAAATAGGATTTTTCAAAGAAAATTCCTAACATGACCAAGGTAAATTCTAATCCCTTGAAATTTTTACTGGAGGTAGACCTAAACCAGAAAAATCTTTGCACAAAATTTCATGATTTTTTGGAATTCTCTATGACTTAAATCATATGAATTACCTAAATCATAGAGGATGTTTCTAAAGGCTTCTAATATTTGAAAAACCTCCTCCAAAACTTAATTTTCATATGAAAAACCTTCTCTGACTTTGGAAAAATTAGAGGTTGTTTCCACTTACAGAAGCTACAACATGCCAAAATTTCAAATTAAGGTGATGTGTCAAAATGCATGGAGAATCAAATGATCCCAAATAGTGTTTAATTAATTAAAAAAATATGCATAAAATGGTCTTAAAATTTATTCCACATTGTTCTCCTTTGTTCTCTGAGCAAGAGGATGTTTTTATTTTATTTTTGTGATTTTTCTACACAAAGTTATGAATTTTCTAAGTTAAGGGTATTTAAATAAATAAGAAAAGCCCTATTTATCTATTTAAACCGCACGTGCCACCTCAACCTACGACGGCTCCAAAGGCATGCGTGGCGCGCTCTGGTTGGATGTTGTCGTCCACGTAGCTTGCTAACTCGGCCCGCTGTATATGTCCCGAAGCGTTGTCTGGCTCGATCTCCCCCGTCCATTTGATACTCGCTTGATCAAATAGCTCCCCGTCATCGTCCCCGATAGAATGATCCCGTGTCCGTCCACACTAAAACCCTAAGATCTCAGCCTAGACTCAACCAAATCACTTCGAGTTTGATCCTATGGACTCGTCTAAGTGAGACGAACACATCCATATGATTAATGTACCATAAAATCAAGCCTAAGTAAATGGGGCATCAAAATGAGCTCAGGAGGAGGAGAAGTTTTATACCTTTGCTCTGAGAAGGGAGGCTTCAATCATAGGTGCTCGACACATTCTTTGGGGTCCAAGGAGGCTAGTGATTGAGTCCCTGGTCTTGGTGTAAGGCCTAGGTATGAATTCGACCAAGCTCGATTTCAGGGGTTGGTCTAGAGCTATGGTGGAGGCTATTTCAGAGAGTAATTTGATGTGGCTTTGTCTTCTCTTATTTTTGTGAAGGTGTGGGCACAAGCAATTGAAGTTTGGTGGAGTGTGGAGGTGTGTTGGGTTCTGTCATGATTTCCAACAAGGTTTCAAGCTCAAAATTGAGCTCCAGCAATCGGAATGGGTGAGGGAAAATGGTTGGAATGCACTGAGGGGATCTTAAGGAAGCTCTGTGTGAAGTTTGGAGAGGTGTCTTTAAGAAATATTCAACACACCTCTCATGGCCGTGGGAGGTGAGTTTTTATAAAAATGGCCATGGGGTGGCTCTCAAAGCATAAGTTTGGGTGCATTGTGGTGCTTAGGTGGAGGGTAGAGGAGCTCTTCAATGTGATTTGGAAGAGTTGGCCTCTAGGTTTAATTTTTGTGAGGTGCCATGGGAGTTGCTCTCTATTTTAGGTTTTTTTGGCCACTAGGCTGGCTAGCCAGCCAGTGGGAGGTGGCTAGGAGCTCAGCGAACTTAGAGGAATCCATTACAACAATTTAATGCAAATGTGCTTTGATTTGGCAAAGATATCTTAAGCATGTGCATTTTTGGAAATAAGATCCCTTAATTTGGGGGACCTTTAACTCATGGATTGATTTAGGTGATTTCATGGTGTTTGTACTGGTCACTAAGTCCAACTAATGGCTGTGGTGGATTTAAATTGGTGGCTTTAGGGTGGTTAGGTCACATTTAGTGCAAGGGTCCAAGTGGGTACAAATGACCAAAACTTGGGTTTGGGCTAGGTTAGCCATGTTAATTGGCCAAATAAATATTTCATTTGGTGTAGATGATCATAAGGAACAACTTTGGTGAAGGCTGGAAGTGGTTTTGAGTTCAATTGAAGGGTCAATTTGAGGGAATTTTGAACTTTAATCAATTTGATCATGTTGGGCTAGGCTTGGGTCTAGCTTGGGTTAGCCTTGGGCAAAGTCCAAATTGATTGTTTTAAATAGTCACTAGGGACCTCATGAAGAGTTTTCAACATGAATTGGATGCCAATTTGGAGGTTAAGGCAATCAATTGGGTGAATTTGGGGACTTAGCCAATTTGAGGCTAAATTTGGGAATTTTGGATTTATGTCAAAATAAAATGGATTTGAGACTACACCAAGGCCAATTGATGGTTGATTTTGATGTATAGGAATGTTATAAATATTTTTCAACATTAATTGAGGCCAATTGACTAGGCTATGTTTTCAATTTGGTGAGATTAGATCATATGGTCAAAATTGGGGTTTTGACCCAAATCAAAATTAGGCTCAAATCATGGACCAATTGGGCTTGGATTTGGTTTATTTTGGTCATATAAAAAGTGAATTTGAGTTTATGATCGGAATTGGGGTCAATTGATGGACATTTGAATTGGATTTGGGGCAATTTGGGTCTTTAAATGGCAATTTGGGTATTTTGGTT
>NEWO01000714.1:225944-241200 GCA_003013225.1 Phalaenopsis aphrodite
TTCTTTTCATGAGAAGGCCTGCTCGACCTCTATCTCTTAAATCAAAGATGCAGTCTAGGATGCTTCTTTCATCAGTTTCAGAGAAAACCCAGGTATATAGCTCCAGGCCTTCCAAGATGTTGATAAACTTTCCCTGAAACTCTTCATAGAACTCGAATTCTCTTTTGTGTACCTTGCTTATTTTATAGTATTCTACCATTCTAGGAGTTGGCAACTGCCTGGGGCGTTCCTTCCTCCGGGCCTCTGCGGAAATCCAAACTGGCGCTGGTCTATCCGGAATATGAGATTCAGCCTTGAGTGGGATGTATGATCCTAGACTCTATGGTGCTCGCTAGTCCATCCCCAGTGGGACATACGGTTCATTTGCCACAAAATCTGGAGTTTGAGACTCGTTGGTGCTTGACGTGTATTCTTCCAAGGTACTAAAACGCTGTAGATGTAGAACGTTGCAGTCCGGCCATTCTACAAATGCGCCCGTGACTGATGTCCTGGCTGGTATCTCGACGTTGCATGTTGGGCAACCTCTGCACAAGATATCTGGGACCGGGGGCACATCTGATCCTTTCACAAATCCTTACTCTTCGTCTGTAATGGGCAGGCTAGCACAAGTCTCTCCCAGATCTGGATAGTAGATATGTCCCTCAGGAATGGGGGTAAGAAAACCGCTCACGTCTCTCTGGCACTTTTGCTCTTGTCGCAGAAAGGCTCTCTGCTTCTTTCAACTTGCATTTCTGCATTGCGTCCTGCGGAGTAGAGTGTTTGGTAGTTGTTCACTGTGGGCAGTTATTAAGCCCCTTGCTGGAGTGGCTATCATGGAGGGCAGCCAGCTAGGCCCCTCCATCGGATCTTGTTCCGCCATGACGTTTTTACCTTTATGAGACACATCGTCTTGATTGGTCACTCTCAATAGTGAAGGCAGTCCCTTCTTTTCTTCATTGCTGACCATGTCCATTAGAGGACCGTCGTAGTCCATATGAATCTGGTCGAAATCCATGTTGAAATCTATGACACCTCCTTGTGGCGCCATATCTTCATTCAGTGCGAGGTACGTCCTGGAAGGCAAAGATCAGCCTCTGTCTCCTGACATTTTTTCTGCAGACGACAGAAAGAAACATCAGTGGGCCGAAGTTTGGCATGAAAAAGAACAAAACAGAGTATTTATTAAAGTAAACTTTAGTTTGTTTCGATGAAAAGGGTTACTCATTTTATGTGTGAGTTTTGTTCTAATTTATAGAATTTTTAAATTCAAAAGTAGAAAAGAGAACGTGTGAAGCTCGATAATCTTCTCAAAATCTTCATTATATATGAGATTAATTACAAAATTTGGACCAGGTCATAGACATATGGCCATATAAATAACCCTAAAATAATCAAAGTTCCAAAGTTTCAAAGCAAGCAGAGGCAAGCGGAGGTAGGCGGCATCAGGTCGCGTAATAGGTTTTCAGGAATCATCCATTTATTGATAACATGGGTCTTTCACCCCGGAAATCCACTAACAGGTAGGCTCCTTCTGTATAGACCTTCTCCACGACAAATGGTCCCTCCCAAGTTGGCTCAAATTTGCCACCTATTTTGCAGCGAGCAAGAATATGTCTTTTGAGCATGAGTACGAGGTCACCAATTTTGAATGTCCTTCGGCGGACCAATTTGTCATGGGCTTGTACCATCTTTGCCTGGTAGAGCTCCAAAAGTCATTGTGCTTCCAATTATTTTCCCTTGAGACTCTCCAGTTCTTTAAGCCTAAGTTTTGTGCTTTCTTCTATTGTAAGTTGGTTGACAACGTTGATTCTGCGAGATGGTGTCTGGATTTCTAGCTGTAGCACGGCCTCGGTCCCGTACACGAGCATATAAGGTGTACACTGTGTGAGAGTCCTGAAAGTCGTCCAGTAGGCCCACAAGGCTTCTAACAGCTTGTAATGTCAATCCCTTTTATTTTCATCCAGTGTTTTCTTCAAAATTTGTACCAGTGTCTTCTTGAAAGCTTCAGCCAGACCATTTGCTCTGGGATAGTAAATTGTAGAGTATCTCCAATCTATCCCATGTCTTCTAACCAAATTTTTTATCTTTTTGCTTTTGAAAGCTGTCCCATTGTAAGAGATTTTTCTTCGCGGTACTCTGAAACGGTAGACGATTTGGCTTTTGAAAAATTGAAGGATGTGTTGTGTCATAACCTCACGTAACGGTACTGTCTCTGCCCATTTGGAGAAGTAATCTATTGCGGCAAGTATGAATCTATGTCCTTTAGAAGATGGAGGGACTATCGGACCTATTATGTATGTGCCCCAACACTCGAATGGCCACGAGGCAACAGTTGGGTTTAACACATTCAGAGGCTGGTGTAAGACCACCGCATGAACTTAGCATTGGTGACATCTTCTGGCGATATCCACACAATTTGGACATCATTGCTGACCAATAATATCCGAGTCTTTTAATCTTCATTTTCATTTTTTGTCCCAACTGGTGAGCGCCACACAATCCGGCATGTACTTCTTTGACAATATTTTGTGCCTCGGCTCTGCTCAAACACCATAGCCACATTTGGTCGAACGATCTTCTGTAGAGAACATTTCCCACCAGGGCATAAGACATGGCCCTTCTTGCAATGTGGTGGGCCTCATACCTGTCATCTGGCATCTTTCCAGAATGCAAATATTCTATTAATAGCTTGCGCCAATATTTATTGATGTCTGCAACTGTATTCACGTTTTCTTCTTTTCCAAGTTTGTGTAGGGTTTTGAAGTCACTTCGAGACAAGACTCGTCTTCCTTGCACCGTGACTTCGATGGAATCCTCCGGGGGACACACCATTTCCTTAGCGAGTTTTGCTAAAGTGTCAGCATGAGCATTATCTCCCCGAGGAATCCGGTAGAAAGTCAACTCAGGAATCTACTCCAGGAGCTTCATCGCGTACAGATGGTATTCTGTTAATCTCGGGTTTAAAATTTTGTATTGTCCGACGACTTGCTGGATGACAAGTTGAGAGTCACCATAAATGGCAATGTTTGTTATATCCATCGAAATTGTCAATTCCAATCTGGTGATTAAGGCTTCATATTCTGCTTCATTGTTGGTACATGGCTCCGTCAGGTGGTACGAAAACCTCAACATACCCTTATCTGGCGTGATAAAGATCAAACCAATCCCTACCTTGCCTGGTATAACTGTGCCTGATACCTTATCTTTCCTAGCTGACCAAGTACCAACGAACTACATTTCCCAGTGCTGCCAATTGGAAAATTCCATCTGTAGTATCTGCTCGTCTGGTAACTCGTCGTTGAGAGAGAACCTAGCTGGCAGTGGGTGTGCAGCGAGAAAATCTGCTAAAATCTATCCCTTGATAGCACGAAGGGGCACAAAAGTTATATCAAATTGCAATAAGATCATTGACCATCTTGCTAAACGTCCGGAGAGTGTTGTTCGGGTCATCAAATATTGCAATGGATTAACTTTCAAAATTAGGGTAATCTTGTGAGAAAGCATGTAATATCTAAGCTTTTGAGCGGCGAAAATTAGTGTCAGACAATGCTTTTCAATAGGTGGATACCTTATCTCCGCCGGTATTAGACGACGAATCAAGTAGTAGAGAGCACTTTCTTTTCCTTCCTCATTAACTTGGGCTAAGAGGGCTCTAAGAGAGTCATCCAAAGCCGCGGTATAAAGTATCAACGGTTTCCTTGGGATAGTGGCTGCCAAAACAAGAGGTGTCATTAAATATTATTTAACGTCCTCAAAGGCCCGCTGGCATTTTTCTTCCCAAATAAATTTGGCGTCCTTTTTAATTAATGCCGAGAAAGGCTGACACCTACCTGAGAGATTAGAAATAAAGCATCTAAGATATGCCAACTTCCCGTGGAAGGAACGTAGCTATTTCAAGGTTTTAGGGGGAGGCATTTCTGAGATAACTTTAATCTTATCCGGGTCGATCTCGATTCCCCCATGACGGACAACGAATCCTAGAAATTTCCCGGAGGTGACACCAAAGGCGCACTTTAAGGGATTCATTCTAAGGTTATATCATCATAACCGTTCAAACACAGTCCTCAAATCGTAAAAATGGTCTATTTTTTGTTTATTTTTGATGACCAGATCACCCACTTAGCATTCTACTTGATTGTGAATGAGGTCGTAAAAAATCTTCATCATTGCACGCTGATATGTTGCTCCGACGTTCTTTAGGCTGAATGACATCACTATGTAGCAGAAGATTCTAATCGGTGTTTTGAAAGCTATAAACACTGCATCTTTGGGAGCCATCTAGATTTGGTTATATCCTAATGATCCATCCATGAAAGAGAAAATCTCATGTGTTGAAGCGATATCCACCATCATCTCCGGTATAGGTAGTGGAAACTCGTCTTTTGGACATGCTTTGTTCAAATCTCTGAAGTAGACACAAACGCGGACCTGTCCATTTTTCTTTTTAACTGGTACAATATTGGCTAACCACGTGGGATACTGCTCTTCTTTAACAAAGTTGGCGTCTATCAATTTCTTTACCTCGGCGATGACTTGTTGTTCTATCTCGAGGTGCATTATCTTTGAAGCTTGTTTTACCGGGGTTACATTCTTGTCCACCCCAAGTTTATGGACTGCAACTTCTGCTGACAATCCTGGCATTTCATCGTAGCTCCATGCGACTTTGAATTCTGCTAATAGTTGACTAGTTCTGCACATTCTTCGTCGTCAATTAGAGAACTTATAAATGTAGGTCGGAGTCGTTCTTCAGTCCCGGGGTTAATCTCTTTTAATTCATCGATAGTGGATTTAATTTCTTCCTCAAATTTTGGTTGAGCATCTTCTATTGGTTTATCAACAGAGTCATCCTCTATATCAAGACAATCTTTTTCTGATTCACTAGTAACAACCATGCAAAATTCAAACTCATCGACTAGTCCAACTGTACCAAATCCGAGACCTTCTTTTGAATTGGGAGTTCGTCTTTTAGTATTCCACAATTTTTCAAAGAGTTCAAATTTATCTTTTGGCATTTGTTTTGGTAAATGTCCCTGTTAAATTAACTTTTGAACACAAGGCGAGAAGTAACCAAAAGGAAATTTCATTAATTCATTAGAATCAACATACAAATTTACATGTTTTCAAGCTAAGTAGAGGTAGAAGCGCGGTAAAACTTAATCGGCTTTGAACCAACATTACGGACTTCCTTGACCTCTAAACTCTCAACCTTTTAAGGGAGAATCGGAGTAAGGGTCATAGTATCCACATACTGGTTTATCCGATCATACATTATTTCATATTCATTCCTCTCTGTATCTTCTAGGGATATCTCGTACTGAGGTTTCTTCTGCTTTGTCATCATTACCTCATCTTCAGAACTATCTTCTTCACAAATGTTTATAGTTGGCCTAGTCCATTCAATAATTAAATTGATCTTTTCTCGTCCGCGTCCCCGGCCTCGACCTCTGGTGCGTGAACTAGAAGAACCTCCACCAACTCGTTGTAGGGGAGTGGTAGAAGGTTATTGAAGCGGAGTTGTATGGCCTTCTTTTGGTGATCCTTCTGAATCTCTATCTTTGTTTGTCAAAATTTCACGTGAGAAGACAGTCTTCTTTGGAGGCGTGTAGTAGGCAGCATCTTCATCGATACCAACTTCATGCACTGAAAATGGTTGTAGATCTCCCTTGATGCAATTTTCTTGATCATCTTTGCGGTATTTAATGCACTGGTGAAGAGATGATGGAACAATGATGTGCTCATGAATCCATGGTCGACCCAATAGAGCGTTAAAAGAGGTCTCTGCGTCGATGATATGAAATTTAATGGTTTTTACGAGTTCTCCGACCTTCATAAGTAATGAAATTGATCCAAGGGCTCTTTCTCCCTTTTGGTTGATTCCTCTTAACATCATCTTATCAGAGATGAGCTCTTGAACGTCGAAGTCCAAATATGCTAACGTCCGTGGACTCATCAAGTTAAGAGATGCTCCAGAATCCACTAAAACTCTAGATAACACAAATCTGCTAATGTTGATGGAGATGTAGAGCGGACAGTTGTGGTTGGCGGTACTTAGCAACAAGTCTTCATCTGTGAAGGTTACCCCTGACTGTTCTCTCAACGAGCAAACTTCATCTGAGGATGTGCTAGCCAACTGAGCTAAGCAAATTTCTGGATCTAGCAGAGCTGTAACAAGAGATTCTCTCATCTCCTTTGACAGGATCAGAGCGTGGTAACTGCTTAGTTGGGCAAGCAACTTCCTAAGATGATCTAGCACATTGTAGTCTACTTTGTACGATCCTCCAATTTTATCTTGATTATGTGGTTCTTTCACTGGCGGAGGTGGGGGTACCTCTTCTCGAGTCATTATCTATTTTTCTTTGTCTGTTGGAGTTATTCTTGGTGGTAACACCTTTCCGCTCCTTAAGTTGACTTCTGTGATTTCTTCTTCTTGAGATATCATTATTGAATCTTATGATCTCTTTTCCTCTTCGTCGCAGAGATCAAAGTTGATGGCGAGCAGTGCACCATGACGCTCGAGAGTTGGCTCTTCGTTATCCGTGTCGTTGTAAGAGATATCGTTGATGTTTTCTTTACACTTGACAACAAGTACATCGGACTCAAGTACGATTTGAGAATCATTTTGGGGATTGAGATCGCAACTAGCTTGGTTATAATCAGTCACGTTATTACCAGAAATAGTCAGAACGTAGCCGAAATCGCAATCATTATATTCATAAGACCCCGAAGGGACAAAAAGATAATCATACAAAGTCATGGGTTTGAGGATTTTCTTCCCCAAATCTGAGACAACCAGTCTAGTAGAGGCAGCCCCTATCCTACCCCCTAAGCTAACAATCTTGGTAGTGACATTTTTCTATTTCTTGTTCTTTGTTCTTAATGATGACGGATTTTCTGGTGAAATCTTCATCTCGGGCTCAGTATGTTGCAGACTCTGAATGGAGGCTTGTTTTGATGCAAACTTTAGCTTGTTCAGTATCTTCTTGGATAATCTACTTTATACCTCATTCCATCCTTATTCGGTATTTGTAGAAGCTTGTTTCGATGAATCCTGTATCGGATTGAGGACCTTCTTGAGTTCATCCCAAGTTATACTCCATCCATCTATTCTGACATATGAATCAATTGGGGATACTGACTTAGTTGAAATCATGTTTATGGAACCTTTTTCAGGTTCTCTCAAATACTCCTTTGGGATTGTTATATTCTCTTCCTTGAGGTTCTTGTCGAGCTAGTCTTTAAAGACGAAGCATTTGTCGATAGTGTGCCCAAGCAACCGGTGGAACGGGCAATAATTTGGTTCATTCTTCTTATCCACCTCTTCAGGTTTCTTTGTATCAGGTAGTTTTAATTCTGGTTTCTTCATCAAGCTTTTGAATATTTTAGGTACAACTTCATCTTTAAAGGAGTAAACAACTTTCTGTCGCTCTAACAGGGATATTCTTTTACCCGCTGTTCGAGGTGATCCCTCCTGAGACGGCCGCTGGTTAGATTGTCTGCTCTATTTCTGAGAGTACTGTGACGAAGATTGGTGATGATCTTCTGCATATATCTTTATCAGTTGCTTTCCTTTGTCAACAGTTACGACTACCCCTGATTTCTTTTCGAACACTCTGGTCACCTTAGCCTTTTCATGTGGCTCCATGTGCTTCATTTCTTCTTGGAGACTGCTGGCTTTACTGAGTAGCTTCTCGAAGTATTTGATGGTGCATCCCTTAAGCATGAAAGCTACTGGCCCATGAATGCTTTTGAGTAGAATCTCAATCGATTGATGTTCCTGTAGCTGAGGTTCACATTTCATGCTAAGGTTTCTCCACCACAAAATATAGTCTGTCAAGGTTTCACTAGGCTTCTGCTTCTCCATCATGAGTTCTCCAATAGATACATGATGTTGCGCCCCAACAAATCTTTTCAAAAATAACTGCTTCAAGTCAGAAAATGTTTTAACTGACCCGTTGGGCAAGTCAGCGTACCAGTTGAAAGCAATCCCTAACAAGCTGCTGACGAATTGCTGGCAGAGTAGAGCTTCGCTATTCCCTGTTTTGCCACAATTGGCTCGAAAATGTGCTATGTGCTGTCTGGGATTTCCAGTCCCATCGAATATCTTGAAGTTTGGGGTCACAAAACCCTTGGGGAAAGGCACGGCATCAAAGTCCTCCGGGTAAGATCTACCGTTTAAAATTGACGCACTGCCCTTGGACTAGGCTAAGGCATCCCGTACTTGTTCAACCATTTGCTTGAACTCTTTTTCTGGCATGGCACTTGATGGGGAATCCTTCTTTGGTTGTTCTTCTTTGTCTGTCGAAGTAGCCTCCCTTCTTTCATCTGCGATGTGTATGATTTTTGGCTTATTAATATTTGGAGAAGCCAATCATGGTGCTTGTGATTGCCCCTGAATGGTGGCCATGGCTGTCATAGCTGAAGTCATCTCCTCTATTCTTTTCTCCAATAGAACAACTTGCTTATCCCTGAGGAGGATAACCCTATGCAGCTCATCTACGGCATTCTCTTCAGTGTGAGGTTGAGCCTCGCGCGCAGATGTGGTAGCTCTGGTTTCGATCACGTGGACATCCATGAAATCTTCCTCCAGGAAATCACTGTAATAAAAATTCTCGTTGTCACTATTGACGGAAACTCCGTGTTCTTGAGCTAACTCAGAAATCTCAATCCTGAGTTTCTCAACTTTTTCCTCAATTATCGATTCCTTGATTGCTTTAAGATCTGGAGGACCCTGATGGAAATCCTCAACTTGTTCCTTCATCTCGCTGGCTATTGTCGCGACGATGTCAGATATTTTAGGCACTGGTTTTACTTCCTATCCTACAGGCTCACTGAATTGTATCGGTGTAGCGACCTTGGGTATCCATACCTTCTTCTTCTTTGATGAAGATGTCTCAGGACGGGACATCTTAGTAGAGTCATTGGTATGTCGAGGGAAGGTATGCTCCCCGTGGTGTAGATCGGCTACATTGTTAGGTAATCGTCTTATCTTACTTTCTATGATTACAGGAATAACGGGTAAACTTCTCAGACCCAGTCTTGACTTAATCGGTCGACGGCCTGTGGTTCTAGTGGTGGTATGATCGGTGGTGACCATAGCAGTATCGACTCGGTTTCCCAAACGGAGCCAGACGTAAACACGGGTAGGTCACTTTATAGTCGACCTATGCGATTTTCTAGCGAACTTAATATCCTTCAAAATTTCATTCTTCATATGAGGGGAAATTGCATGTCCCACTCGTTTAACTAATTCACTAATAGAACATCCTTCTTTAATAGCAAGCCTTCTAAAGACTGCAATAACTCAGGTGATGGGGTTGAATTTCTTTCCCTTCTCATCATGTCCATGAGGTGGTGAAAATGCGGCAGCAATCTTCTGGATACTCTCATATCCATTAGTTTCTGTCAGAGGATGGAATCTACTCCCTCGTAGGAGTGGGTAAATTTTCGGTAATACCTCTTCAACTTGAAGAGGCTCCTCCTCATCAGGTGTCTTCTCGGGAGTCCGGGCTTTGATGGCCCTCTGAATTCTCCTATTTTGGTTCCTCCTTTGAGTACGGGTTAGCGGTATAGTCCTTGAGCTTGACCCAATTTCAAACACGGGTGGCGGAACAGTTAATCCTTCAGTCGAATCTTCGACAATCATCACTTTCTTCCCCTTAGCAGCAGTAGGGATAGTAGGTTTGGTGAGTGTCGTGACGGCAGCAGCTTTAGCCTTCTTGCAAGCAGGGAAGACTTGAAGGCAGTTCAAACTAAATTCTGCAGACGGCTCTTGAACTTCCGAAGCAGCAATCTTCATTAACACGAATGGGCTTTCCTGAGGGTAAACTCGAGGTCTTCAAATCCAGCTCCGAACTTGATGGTGGAAGTGACATTACGGGCGCTGCGGTTCGTTGGCAGATTGCCGGAAAAGGTCGGTGTTGGTTTAGTTGTACTTTCCCGAGATAGAAATTGGTAAAGTATGCCAACTGAAGAAGGGTAATTTGGTCCAAGAGGGACATGGACATATTACCGATGTGTGAAGATAATATTTCTTGATTTATATGGAGAGAAAAGCTTGTCCCCAGCGGAGTCGCCAAAAGCTGTCGGCGTTATTTCGGGTTGGTTTGTGGGGTTGCCCGTAAGAAGCTATCGGTCGCTGGAATCGAAATCCCGTCGCCTGCTTCGAAAGGACATTGAAGTATGAAATCAAATTGACCCCATCTTTTTCATAGTTTAAAATGAAAGAGCACTATAACTCAAATCCTGTATCTATCCCAAAGGATAAACACAAGACTTGAGGATGAGCCTCAATCAAATAAACTAAGGAAAGTATGACGTCCGTTTGGTCTGCAAAACCTTTGAATTTGCCGACAAGTTCCCCTATTTAATATAAGGGATTAAATAGGGTTTATATTAACCTAAGTTCGGACATGCTTCCTATAAGGGCAAGCCCCTATAGTTAATTACATCTTAAATGACCAAAGTCACTTAAGAAGACTCTCGATAAAAATCAAGAAAAATTATCTTCAAGGAATCTCAAAGGGTGGGACTCTTCAACGAAATTGAACGTAGAGGTGTGAGAGGGGATTGATTTAAATTTGGAACATTTTATTGTAGAATCCAAAGGAAGAAGAACTAAAGGATTTCATGGATCCAGAGAAGAACCTTGATGACTTCCCAAGCTATCCTAATGTTTGGCTTCAGTTTTGAGGATAAATATTTAGGTGTTTCATCCTTCCCATTTTATTAGTTAGGGCTTACATTCGTGTGAAATGATCACACAAATAGCCTGGAAGATGTGAGGATTTAAGTCGTGACAAACGACAACCTCGGAATCCTAAGACGAGTTATGGCTTATATTGTATAGCATGGCTATGCAAAGGCCTAAAGATAAGATGAGGATTTAAGTTGCACAAGAAAGCAACCTTGAAGTCCTATTGCTTTCTTGTTTAAGTCTAAGGAAGGAGGATTGGTTTAGCTGATGAAGATAGGTTTTGCTGTTGAAGATGGACGTGTTGCCCACCATGCTAGCTTCAAGCTCCTTGCCGCGACAAGTTTGAGTTATCTAGTGTGTCAAGTTATGATGTCAAATCAGGTGGCCCTATGGTTGAAGTTCTTCAAATTTTATAGGGAGCATATTAAAGTTGATTGGAGCGCACCAGTTAGGATCCTACGGTTCCCTCATTCCGGCATCACTATTTTCTATTGGATTCACTTAGTCAAAATTAACTTATTAAACTCAACTTAATGAGTTCCATAATTTCATTTAAACCGTGGGAAACCTCGTTAACAGTCGTAGTTTACGTCCTCCAAGGGATTCCCGATTATCCAATAGAGACGTCTTAATTTATTTGAAGCTGTAGTTTTATGTGATGTTTGTGATTAAATTTTGAGTTGTTTTATATTTTGAATGTTGTAGCGGTGAATTTTATCTTGGTTGATTTTGGTTTTGGTTTCGGGTTATGGTTTTGGTTATGTGGTTATCCTGATAGTTTTAGTTTTCATACAGGGTGACATCGTTGTTTAGCATGCAAATTTGCAGGTATAAAAGTACAGTATGAAAGTACAAGAAAGACAACGCTGAAAACTGTAAAAGTGGACCTAGCGAGTCTTCCCGTTCCACCACCTAAAACTTAAAATGCATCTTAAGGCAGTTTATGAAGAGCAGGAAAGGTAAAGTTTTGGTAACTTTCCTAATCCTATTTCATATCTTGGTGAGTCCTTAAAAGTTTAAGTAAGGATGATTTCATTGAGCGAAGAATATTAAGTTTAATAGGCCTTTGAGGTATCCAACGAGTTAGGAGGGGGAAGCAGGTCCATGCCTCCCTCTCACCAACTAGTGAAAAGCCTTGAGTCCATTTAAACTTATTATGTTGCTTAATGATTCATCCTAAAAATACCCTTATTATTCAGTGAACATTGATGCCTCAATTATCCCTAAGAATAGGGTAATTATCACTTATCATTTAATTTGAAAATTATGTGTGTGAAGACCCTTAAAGAGGCAAGTTAGTGTAATTTGAACACTTAGCCAAATTTTAATCTTAATTGGGCTTAGCTGTGTTTCGAAGATGATTATGTTTATTTCTCTAATCCTTATTTAGTCAATTTTGATTTAGCTTAAGCCACCACTAAGCCCTTAAGACCTAGGTGAGTGTCTTAATTAGTTTTGAAAAGGTTAAGCTTTAAGTGGTCATGATTCATGATTTGGATTTTATTTGAAAATCAAAATAAGGGTATTAAATTGATTAATTATTGGCTTTAAAAGTCATACCCCTAAGTCTAGGATCATTAAATTTTAGTAAAATTCTAAATTTTAATAATTTAGAAATTTATTAATCTTAATTAAGAAAGTGAGATTGGTTTCTACCAATTAACCCCTTTGTGTTTCAAACATCAAATAAATTGATTAAGATCAGAGGTTACCCATTCCACTCCTTGACTTAAGCCTAAATGTTGATTAAGGCAAGATTTCCAAAATTACTCATTGGCCCCTAAGGTTCTAACACTTCATAATTTGTCAAATTCAATTCAAATGACTTTAAAGTTTTTATCCTACCTCATTCATGGGTCAATTGAGACATTAGAGGAGAAAATGTGATTTTTCAAAATTTAATTTAATTCATATAATTATTTTAATGCAAAAATAAGATTTTTCAAAAAAAATTTCTAAATTGACCAAGGTAAATTATAATCCCTTAAAATTTTTACTGGAGGTAGACCTCGATCAGATAAGCCTTTGGACCAAATTTCACAGTTTTTTGAATTCTATATGATTTATTAGAATTATTTTAAGTTAAGTGTTATTTAATAAAAATAAAATATTTTAAGTGGTGAAAATTAAGTTTTGTATTTTTGGAAGATCTCTCTAAGGTCAAAGAACTCAGAGGAGTAAACTTTATATTTTTTTTATTTTTCCTTGATTTATTGGAATTATTTTAGTGAAAACTTCATGTTTAGCCTTTAAAGATTATTTTTAAGCTTTGAAAATGAATATCTTTATTTGGAAAATCAGGAAAAATATTCTAGTTGTTCCTAAGTGATTAGGAAGTAATTTAGAAGATTTCCATGAGTTTTATTATTTTTATAATTTTTATGAATTTTTAATTACTTAAATACTTAGAATAGGCTAAAAATCAAATTTTTATCTTAAATATCATTTTATTTTTAGAAAAATACCCCTGATCACAGAGAACTCAAAAAAACTAAATTTCAAAATTTTTTGAGTTATATTTTGATTTTTAAAAATCATTTAAATGTTAAGAGTCGTATTTATCTTTAAAAATCATTTTAAGTTATCAAATGAACTCAAAATATTTTGAAACTTTTATGATGAGTTCTCTGGATCATAAATCACAGTGGAGATCAAAAATCAAGTCATTTAAATGTTTGTATTTTCCAAAATTATTTATCTTAGTGATTTAGTATTTGGAAAATTTAAGGATGTTTTAAATGACTTGTCCCATGAAATTATTTTCAAAGGTTTCTATGGTTATGGTGGACCTTTCAAAATTTTCTTGGGATTTATTAACAAATATGCTAATTTCCATGATTATTTTAAGAAAATGATGTGAAATAACTTGAAAAAAATATGGGTCTCTGTATAGGGACCCTCTCTGGCTTTGGAAAAATCATAGAATACCTCCCCTGAAAGAGGCTACAACATGTCCAATATTCAAGCCAAGGTGATGTGTCAATATGCATGGAGAATCAAATGATTCCAAATAGTGTTTAATTAATTAAAAATATTTTATGCATCAAATGGACTTGAAAATTATTTCACATTTTTCTCCTCTGTTCACTGAGCAAGAAGGTATTTTTATTTTATTTTTGTGATTTTTTATGTATTTTTGAAGTTTTAGGGATTAAATAAATAAGAAAATACCTCTATTTTTCTATTTAAACCGCGCATGCCACCTCAACCTACGAAGGCTCCAAAAGCATGCGTGGCGCGTTGTGGTTGGATGCCGTCGTCCACGTAGCTTGCTGACTCGGCCTGCTATTCAAGTCTCGAAGTGTTGTCCGCGGCGATCTCCTCCATCCATTTAATACACGCTCGATCGGACGACTCCCCATCATCATCTCCGATAGGATGATCTCGTGCCCGTCCACACTAAAACCCTAAGATCTCAATCTAGACTCAACCAAATCACCTCGGGTTTGATCCTATGGAGTCGTCTAAGCGAGACGAACACATCCATACGGTTAAGATGCCATGAAATCAAGCTTAATTAAATGGAGAATCAAAATAAGCTTGGAAGAAGGAGAAGTTTTATACCTTTGCTCTGAGAAGGAAGGCTTCAATCAGAGGTGCTCGACACGTTCGTTTGGGTCCAAGGAGACTAGGGATTGAGTCCCTGGCCTTGGTGTAAGGTCTAAGTGTGAATTCGACCAAGCTCGATTTTAGGTGTTTGTCTAGAGCTATGGTAGAGGCTCTGTGGAAGGGGGATTTAATGGGGCTTTGGCTTCTTTCACTCTTGTGAAGGTGTGGGCACAACCAATTGAAGTTTGGTGGAGTGTGGGGGTGTATTTGGTTCTGTCCTAGTTTCTGACAAGGTTTCAAGCTTACAATTGAGCTCCTGCAACAGGAATGGGTGAGGGAAAATGGTTGGAATGATTTGACAGAATCTTACGGAAGCTCTGTATGAACTTTGGGGACGCCTCTCTAAGGAAATTTCAGCACATCTCACATGGGCGTGGGAGGTGAGTTTTTATAAAAATGGTCATGGGGTGGCTCTCAGGGCATAAGTTTGGGTGCATTGTGATGCTTAGGTGGAGGGCAAAGGAGCTTCATATTTTGATTTGGATGAGCTAGCCTCTAGGTTTGATTTGGGTGAAGTGGCATAGGGGTGGCTCTTAGTTTTGGGCTTTTCCGGCCACTAGGCTGGCCGGCCGGCCAGGGGGAGGTGGCTAGTAGCTCACGGAACCCAAAGGAATCCATCACATCAATTTAATGGAAATGTGCTTGGATTTGGCAAAGTTATCTTAAGCATGTGCATTTTTGGAAATAAGATCCCTTAATTTGGGGGACCTTTGGTCCATGGCTTTATTTAGGTGATTTCATGGTGTTTGGGCTGGTCACTAAGTCCAACTAATGGCTGTGGTGGAGTTAATTTGGTGGCTTTAAGGTGGTTAGGTCACATTTAGTGTATGGGTCCAAGTGGGTGCAAATGACCAAAACTTGGGTTTGGACTAGGTTAACCATGTCAATTGGCCCAAATAATTGTTTCATTTGGTCTATATGATCATAATTAACAACTTTGGTGAATGATGGAAGTGGTTTTGAGTCCAATTGGAG
>NEWO01000714.1:250601-265305 GCA_003013225.1 Phalaenopsis aphrodite
GTCCATGAAGGAGAAAATTTCATGTGTTGAAGCGATGTCCACCATCATTTCTGGTATAGGTAGTGGGAACTCGTCTTTTGGACATGCCTTATTCAAATCTCTGAAGTCGACGCAAACGCGGATCTGTCCATTTTTCTTTTTAACTGGTACAATATTGGCTAACCACGCGGGGTACTGCTCTTCTTTAACAAAGTTAGAGTCTATCAACTTCTTTACCTCGGCGATGACTTGTTGTTCTATTTCGAGGCGCATTCTACTTGGAGCTTGCTTTACTGGGATTACATTCTTGTACACCCCAATTTTATGGACTGCAACCTCTGCTGATAGTCCTCGCATTTCATCGTAGCTCCATGCGAAGCAATCTTTGAACTCTGCTAATAGTTTGACCAGTTCTACAGATTCTTCATCATCAAGTAGATAACTTATAAATGTAGGACGGGGTCCTTCTTCAGTCCCGAGGTTAATCTCCTTCAATTCATTGATAGTGGATTTAAATTCTTCTTCAAATTCTGGCGGAGCATCTCCTATTGGTTGATCAGTAGAGTCATCATCTATATCAAGACAATCTTTTTCTGACTCATTAGTAACAACCATGCAAAATTCAAAATCATCGACTGGTCCAACTGTACCAAATCCAAGACCTTCTTTTGAATCGGGAGTTCGTCTTTTAGCATTCCATAATTTTTCAAAAAGTTGAAGTTTATCTTTCGACATTTGTTTTGGTAAATTTCCCTGTTGAATTAACTTTTGAACACAAGGCGAGAAGTAACCAAGAGGTAATTTCATTAATTCATTAGAATCAATATCCAAATTTACATGTTTCTCAAGCTCAGTAGAAGCACGGTAAAATTTAATCGGCTTTGAACCAACACTACGGACTTCCTTGACCTCTAAACTTTCGATCTTTTGAGGGAGAATCGGAGTGAGGGTCATAGTATCCACATAGTGGTTTATCCGATCATACATTGTTTCATATGCATTCCTCTCTATATCTTCTAGGGATATCTCGTACTGAGACTTCTTCTATTTTGTCATCATTATCTCATCTTCAGAACTGTCTCCATCACCAATGTTGATAGTTGGCCTAGTCTGTTCAACAATTAAATTGATCTTTCCTTGTCCGCGTCCCCGGCCTCGACCTCGGGTGCGTGAACTAGAAGAACCTCCACTAACTCGTTGTAAGGGAGTGGTAGAAGCTCATTGAAGCCAAGTAATCTGGCCTCCTTTTTGTGATCCTTCTGAAACTTTATCTTTGTTTGTCAAAATCTCGCGCGAGAAGACAGTCTTCTTTGGAGGTGCGTAGTAGGCAGCATCTTCATGGATACTAACTTCATGCACTGAAAATGGTTGTAAGTCTCCCTTGATGCAATTTTCTTGACCATCTTTCCGGTATTTGATGCACTGATGTAGGGATGATGGAACCATGTTATGCTCATGAATCCACGGTCGACCCAACATAGCGTAAAAGAGGTCTCGGCATCGATGAAATGAAATTTAACGGTTGTTATAAGTTCTCCAACCTCCATAAGTAATGAAATTGATCCAAGGGCTCTTTCTCCCTTTTGGTTGAATCCTCTTAACATCATCTTATCGAGGATGAGCTCCTGAACATCGAAGTCCAAATATGCTAACGTTTATAGATTCATCAAGTTAAGAGATGCTCCAGGATCCACTAAAACTCTGGATAACACAAATCTTCCAATGTTGACGGAGATGTAAAGCAGACGGTTGTGGTCGGCGGTACTGAGCAGCAAGTCCTCATCTGTAAAGGTTAACCCTGGCTGTTCTCTCAACGAGAAAACTTCATCTGAAGAGGTGCTAGCCAACTGAGATAAGCAAATTTTTGGATCTAGAAAAGCTGTAACCAAAGATTCTCTCATCTCCTTTGACAGGATCAGAGCGTCGTAGATGCTTAGTCGGGCACGCAACTTCCTAAGATGAGCTAGCACGTTGTAATCTACTTTGTATGATCCTCCAATTTTATCTTGATTATGCGGCTCTTCCACTGGCGGAGGTGGGGGTATCTCCTCTCGAGTCATTATCTGTTTTTCTTTGTCTGCTAGGGTTGTTCTTGGTGGTAACACCTTTCCGCTTCTTAAGCTGACTTCTGTGACTTCTTCTTCTCGAGATATCATTGTTAAATCTTTTGGTGTCTTTTCCTCTTCGTTGGTGAGGTCTAAGTTGATGGCGAGCTGTGCACCATGACGCTTGAGAGTTGGCTGTTCATTATCAGTGCTGTCGTAAGTGATATCGTTGATGTCTTCTTTAGACTTGACAACAAGTTCATCGGACTCAAGTACGATTTGAGGATCATTTTGGGGATTGAGATCGCAATTAGCTTGGTTATAACCAGTCACATTATTACCAAAAATAGTCAAAATGTAGCCAAAATCACAACCATTATATTCATAAGACCCTGGAGGGACAAAAAGATAATCATACAAAGTCAAGGGTTTGAGGACTTTCTTCCCCGAATCCGAGACAACCAATCTAGTAGAGGCAGCCCCTATCCTACCCTCCGTGCTCTCAATCTTGGCAGTGACGCTCTTCTTTTTCTTATTCTTTGTCCTGGACGATGACGGATTTTTTGGTGAAATCTTCATCTCGGGCTCGGTATGCTTCAGACTCTGAATGGAGGCTTGCTTTGATGCAGACTGTAGCTTGTTTAGTATCTTCTTGAATGATCTGCTCCATACCTCATTCCATCCTTCTTTGGTATTTGTAGAAAATTGTTTCAATGAATCCTGTATCCGATTGAGGACCCTCTTAAGTTCATCCCAAGTTGTACTCCATCCATCTGTCCCGACATATGGATCAATTGGGGAGATCGAATCAGCTGAAATCATGTTTATGGAACCTTTTCCAGGTTCTTTCAAATATTCCTTTGAGATTGTAATATTCTCTTCCTTAAGGTTCTTCTCGAGCCAATCTTTAAAGACAAAACACTTGGCAATAGTGTGCCCAAGCAACCGGTGGTACGGGCAATAATTTGGTTCATTCTTCTTAAGCACCTCTTCGGGTTTCTTCGGATCAGGCAGTTTGAATTCAGATTTCTTCATCAAGCTTTTGAATATCTTAGGTACAGCTTCATCTTTGAAGGAATAAACAACTTTCTGTCGCTCTAACAGAGATATTCTTTTACCCGCTGTTCGGAGTGATCCCTCCTGAGACGGTCGTTGGTTGGATTGACAGCTCTGTTTCTGAGAGTACTGTGATGAGGATTGCTGATGATCTTCTGCATATATCTTTATCGGCTGCTTTCCTTTGTCAACAGTTGCGACTACCCCTGATTTATTTTCGAATACTCTGGTCACCTTAGCCTTTTCATGTGGCTCCATGTGCTTTATTTCCTCCTGCAGACTGTCGGCTTTACTGAGTAGCTTCTCGAAGGATTTGATGGTGTGTCCCTTAAGCATGAAAGCTACTGGCCCATGAATGCTTTTGAGTAGAATCTCAATCGTTTGATGTTCCTGTAGCTGAGGTTCACATTTCATGTTAAGGTTTCTCCACCTCAAAATATAGTCTGTCAAGGTTTCACTAGGCTTCTGCTTCTCCATCATGAGTTCTCCAATAGACACATGATGTTGTGCCCCAGCAAATCTTTTCACAAATAACTGTTCCAACTCAGAAAATGTTTTAACTGACCCGTTGGGCAAGTCAGCGTACCAGTCAAAAGCGATTCCTGACAAGCTACTAACAAACTGCTGGCAGAGTAGAGCTTCGCTATTCCTTGTGTTTCCACATATGGCTCAAAAATGTGCTATGTGTTGTCTGGGATTTCGGGTCCCATCAAATATCTTAAAGTTTTGGGTTACAAAGCCCTTGGGGAAAGGCACGACATCAAATTCCTCCGGATAAGGTCTACCCTTTAAAATTGATGCACCGCCTTTGGACTGGGCTAAGGCATCCCGCACTTGTTCAACCATTTGCTTGAACTCTTTTTCTGGCATGGCACTTGATGGAGAATCCTTCTTCGGTTTTTCTTCTCTGTCTGTCGATGTAGCCTCCCTTCTTTCATCTGCGATGTGTATGATTTCTGGCTGGTTAATTTTTGGGGAAGCCAATCGCGGTGCTTGTGATTGCCCCTGAATGGTGGTCATGACGGTCATAGCTGTAGTCATCTCTTCTATTATTTTCTCCAACAGAACAACTTGCTCATCCCTGAGGAGGATATCCCTACGCAGCTCATCTACGGCGTTCTCTTCCATGTGAGGTTGAGCCTCACGCGCAGATGTGGTAGCTCTAGTTTCGATGACATGGACATCCATGAAATCTTCCTCCAAGTAATCACTGTAATCAAAATCCTCGTTGTCACTATTGACAGAAACTCCGTGTTCTCGAGCTAACTCAGAAATCTCAATCCTGAGTTTCTCAACTTTCTCTTCAATTATCAATTCCTTGATTGCTTTAAGATCTGGAGGACCATAATGGAAATCCTCAACTTGTTCCTCCATCTCGCTGGCTTGTGTTGCGACGATGTCAGATATTTCAGGCACTGGTTCTTCTTCCTGTCTTGCAAGCTCATTGAACTATATCGGTGCGGCGACCTTAGGTATCCATACCTTCTTCCTTTTCAACGATGATGCCTCAGGATGGGGCATCTTAGTAGAGACATCGGTATGTCGAGGGAAGGTATGCTCCCCATGGTGTAGACCGGCTACATTGTCGGGTAATCGTCTTATCTTTCTCTTCATGATTGTAGGAATAACGGGTAAACTTCTCAGACCCAGTCTTGACTTGATTGGACGATGACCTGTGGTTCTGGTGGTGATATAGTCGATGGTGACCATAACAGTATCGACTCGGTTTCCCAACCGGAGCCAAACGGGAATATAAGTAGGTGACTCTATAGTCGACCTTCGAAATTTTCTAGCGGACTTAATATCCTTCAAAATTTCATTCTTCATATGAGGGGAAATCGCATGTCCCACTCGTTTAAGTAATTCACTAACAGAACATCCTTCTTTAGTGGCAAGCCTTCTGAAGACTGCACTAACTCGGGTGATGGGGCTGAACTTCTTTCCCTCTTCACCATGTCCATGAGGTGATGGGAATGCAACAGCAATCTTCCGGATACTCTCATATCCATCGGTATCTGCCAGAGGATGGAATCTACTCCCTCGTAGGAGTGGATAAATTTCTGATAACACTTCTTCAGCTTGATGAGGCTCCTCCTCATCTGGTGTGTTTTCAGGAGTCTGGGCTTTGATGGCCCTCCGAATTCTCCTATTTTGGTTCCTCCTTTGAGTTTGAGTCAGTGGTACAGTCCTTGACTTGACCTGATTTCAAACACGGGTGGAGGAACAGTTAATCCTTCAGTCGAATCTTCGACAATCATCACTTTCTTCCCCTTAGCATCAGCGGGGATAGTAGGCTTGATGACAGCAGCTTTAGCCTTTTTACCGGTAGGTAAGTCTTGAAGGCAGTTCAAACTGAATTCTCCAGACGGCTCTTGAACTTTCGGGGCAGCGACCTTCATTACCACGAACGGGGCTTTCCCGAGGATAACCTCGAGGTCTTCAAATCCAGCTCTGAACTTGATGGTGGGAGCGACGTTACGGGCGATGCGGTCCTTCGGCAGGTTGCAAGAAAAGGTCAGTGTTGGGTAAGCCATTGCAGCGGGCTTTGAAACAAAAAGTTTTAGGGTTAGCTATATGGCCAAAAACCTTGTAATCTTTAGTGCAAGCACTGAAAAAAAAGAGGTTAATCTGTTAACCGGGCGGGTCTTTAATTTACAAGTAATTTTAACATCTTAATTTAAAATGGTGTAAAATTAAATTAATATTTTGAAGTGCGTGCAGCACAACACGATTTAGTTTAATTTGCGAAGCATCAAACCAAATATGGAAAGGAGTTGTGAGAAAGTTTGGGACCCAGCGCGGGACCCAATTCGTGGCAGAAAATGCCCAGGTGGAGTTAATCCACCAACACGCCTATTGGGGGTCCGACCCCACATAAAAAATTTAAAGAGTCCTTAATGGCCTTCTGAACCCCTCTGTTCAAAGATGGTTGAACAGCTAGTCCTGAAGTCCAAGGAGTTAGTCATACTTTCCCAAGATAGAAATGGGTAAAGTATGCTAACGAAGGAACGGTAATTTGGTCCAAGGGGAACATGGACATAATACCGATGTGTGAAGATGATATTTCTTAATTTGAATGGAGAGAAAAGCGTGTCACCAGCGGAGTCGCCAGAAGCTGTCGACGATTATTTTTGGGTTTGGTTTGTGGGGTGCTCTAGGGGTAAAAGGCCAAGATGGGTATTTTGGCAGAGTTGAGGTACCAATCATCTCCAATAAGCCATGGACCAAAGGAAACCCCATTTTTGGTCCTCTATGTAGTGGCTCTAGCCATACCATAGCCCTAGGGCTAGTAGGTTCAGGTGACCATCTACATGAGTATCTCAAAAGATCAAGGGATCTAGGCTAGAAATTTGAGTTCAAGGTTGTGAGTGATTGTGAGTGCAGATAAGTGTAGTGAGTGTAGTGAGTGCCTTAGCTCCAGACCAACACCCAGGGTCAACCCTAAGGTCCAGCAATCCTAAGGGTGACTCATCTTGAGTTCCCCCACAGTGACCCCACCTACTAAGTACTTAGAGGTTGAGACCAACATGTGGAACTTCAGGTTGAGTAAAGAAGTGGGTAGAATTTCTCATGGTGAGGGTTCCATGTCTAGTTTTCTAGGAATAGTCAACAGGAAAAGTCATATGGCTAGACCCTAGGCTACTAAATGGGACAAACTAAACCTCAACCAAAAATGAGGTCAACAGTGTGCAGCGAGAATGTCTGCTAAAATCTGTCCCTTGATAGCACGGAGGGGCACAAAAGTTATACCAAAATGCAATAAGATTATTGACCATCTCGCTAAACGTCCGGAGAGTGTTGGTCGGGTCATCAAATATTGCAATAAATTAACTTTCTAAATCAAGGTAATCTTATGAGAGAGCATGTAATTTCTAAGCTTTCAGACGACAAAAATTAATGTCAGACAATGCTTCTCAATAGGTGGATATCTTATCTCTGTCGATATTTGACTACGACTCAAGTAGTAGAGTGCATTTTCTTTGCCCTCATCATTGACTTGGGCTAAGAGGGCTCCAAGAGAGTCATCCAAAGCCGCAGTATAAAGTAACAACGGTTTCCCTCGGATAGGGGCTGTCAAAACAGGAGGTGTCATTAAATATTGTTTAACGTTCTTAAAGGCCCGCTGGCATTTCTCTTCCCAAATAAATTTGGCGTCCTTTTAAATCAATGTTGAGAAAGGCTGACACCTACCTGAGAGATTAAAAATAAAGCGTCTTAGATATGCCAACTTTCCTTGGAAGGAACGTAGTTGTTTCAAGGTTTTAGAGGGAGGCATTTCCAAGATAGCTTTAATCTTATCCAGGTCGATCTCGATTCCCCGATGAAGGACAATAAATCCTTGAAATTTCCCAGAGGTAACACCAAAGGCGCACTTTAAGGGATTCATTTTAAGGTCATATCATCGTAACCGTTCAAACACGATCCTCAAATCATATAAATGGTCTATTTTCTATTTATTTTTTATGACCAAATCATCCACGTAGCATTCTACTTGATTGTGAATGAGGCCGTCAAAAATCATCGTCATTGCACGCTGATATGTTGCTCCGGCGTTCTTTAGGCCGAACGACATCACTATGTAGCAGAAAATTCCAATCAGTGTTCTAAAAGCTGTAAGTGCTGCATCCTCAGGAGCCATCTTAATTTGGTTGTATCCCGATGATCCATCCATGAACGAGAAAATCTCATGTGTTGAAGTGATATCCAATATCATCTCTGGTATAGGTAGTGGAAACTCGTCTTTTGGCATGTCTTGTTCAAGTCTCTGAAGTCGACACAAATGCGGATTTATCCATTTTTCTTTTTAACAGGTACAATATTGGCTAACCACGTGGGGTACTGCTCCTCTTTAAGAAAGTTAACGTCTATCAACTTCTTCACCTCGGCGATGAGTTGTTGTTCTATTTCAAGACGCATTCTCCTGGGAGCTTGTTTTACTGGGGTTATATTCTTGTCCACCCCAAGTTTACGGACTGCAACCTCTGTTGATAGCGATGGCATTTCATCGTAGCTCCATGCGAAGCAATCTTTGAATTCTGCTAATAGTTTGACCAGTTCTGCAGATTCTTCATCATCAAGTAAAGAACTTATAAATGTAGGTCATGGTCGTTCTTCAGTCCCAAGGTTAGTCTCTTTCAATTCATCGATAGTAGATTTAATTTCCTCCTCAAATTCTGGCGGAGCATCTTCTGTTGGTTGATCAGCAGAGTCATTCTCTATATCGAGACAATCCTCTTCTGACTCACTAGTAACAACCATGAAAAATTCAGAATCATCAACTGGTCCAACTGTACCAAATCCGAGACCTTCTTTTGAATTGGGAGTTTGACTTTTAGTATTCCATAACTTTTCAAAAAGTTGAAATTTATCTTTTGATATTTGTTTTGGTAAGTGTCTCTGTTGAATTAACTTTTGAACACAAGGCGAGAAGTAACCAAAAGGCAATTCCATTAATTCATTAGAATCAACATCCAAATTTACATGTTTTTCAAGCTCAGTAGAGGTAGAAGCACAGTAAAATTTGATTGGCTTTGAACCAATACTACAGACTTCCTTGACCTCTAAACTCTCGACCCTTTGAGGGAGAATCAGAGTGAGGGTCATAGTATCCACGTAGTGGTTTATCCGATCATACATTGTTTAATATTCATTCCTCTCTGTATCTTCAAAGGATATCTCGTACTGAGGTTTCTTCTACTTTGTCATCATTATTTCATCTTCAGAACTATCTTCATCACCAATCCTGATAGTTATCCTAGTCCGTTCAACAATTAAATTGATCTTTCCTCGTCCGCGTCCCCAGCCTCGACCTCGGGTGCGTGAACTAGAAGAACCTCCATCAACTCGTTGTAGGGGAGTGGTAGAATGTTGTTGAAGCGGAGTTGTATGGCCTCTTTTTTGTGATTCTCCTGAATCTTCATCTTTGTTTGTGATAACTTCATGAGAGAAGATAGTCCTCTTTAGAGGCGCGTAGTAGGCAGCATCTTCATGGATACCAACTTCATGTACTGAAAATGGTTGTAGATCTCCCTTGATGCAATTTTCTTGACCATCTTTGTGGTATTTGATGCACTGGTGTAGAGATGATGGAACCACATTGTGCTCATGAATCCATGGTCAACCCAATAGAGCGTTAAAAGAGGTCTCGACGTTAAAGATATGAAATTTAACGGTTGTTATGAGTTCTCCAACCTTCATAAGTATTGTAATTGATCCAAGGGTTCTTTCTCCCTTTTGGTTGATTCCTCTTAACATCATCGTATCGGGGATGAGCTCCTGAACGTCGAAGTCCAAATATGCTAACTTCTGTAGACTCATCAAGTTAAGAGATGCTCCAACATCCACTAAAACTCTGGATAACACAAATCTGCCGATGTTGATGGAGATGTAGAGCGAGTGGTTGTGGTCGGCGGTACCGAGCAGCAAGTCTTCATCTATAAAGGTTACCCCTGATTGTTCTGTCACTAAGCAAACTTCATCTGAGGATGTGCTAGCTAACTGAGCTAAGCAAATTTCTGGATCAAGCAAAGCTGTAACCAGAGATTCTCTCATCTCCTTTGACAGGATTAGAGCGTCGTAGATGCTTAGTCATGTAGGCAACTTCTTAAAATGAGCTAGCACGTTGAAGTCTACTTTGCATGATCCTCCGATTTTATCTTGATTATTTGGTTCTTCCACTGGCGGAGGTGGGGGTATCTCTTCTCGAGTCATTATCTATTTTCCTTTGTCTATTGGAGCTGTTCTTGGTGGTAACACTTTTCCTCTCCTTATGTTAACTTCTGTGATTTATTCTTCTTGTGATATCATTGTTGAATCTTCCGGTGCCTCTTCCTCCTCATCGAAAAGATCTAAGTTGATGGCAAATGGTGCATCATGATGCTCGAGAGTTGGCTCTTCATTATCGGTGTTGTCGTAAGCGATATCATTGAGTTCTTCTTTGGCCTTTACAACGAGTTCATCAGACTCGAGTACAATTTGAGGATCGTTTTGGGAATCGAGATCGTAGCTAGATCGGTCATAATCATTTACGTTATTACCAGAAATAGTCAAAACATAGCCAAAATCACAATCATTATATTCATAAGACCCTGGAGGGACAAAAAGATAATCATACAAAGTCAAGGGTTCGAGGATTTTCTTCCCCAAATCTGAGACAACCAATCTAGTAGAGGCAGCCCCTATCCTACCCCCATGCTATCAATCTTGGCAGTGACGCTGTTCTTCTTCCTGCTCTTTGTTCTTGAAGATGACGGATTTTCTGGTGAAACGTTTATCTCGAGCTCAGTATGCTGCAGACTCTGAATGGAGGCTTGTTTTGATGCAGACTGTATCTTGTTCAGTATCTTCCTAGATGATCTGCTCCAGACCTCATTCCATTCTTTTCCAGCGTTCGTAGAAGCTTGTTTCAATGAATCATGTATATGATTGAGGACCCTCTTGAGTTCATCTCATGTTGTACTCCATCCATCTGTTCCGACATATGGATCAATTGTGGGGATTAACTCAGCTGAAACCATGTTTATGGAACCTTTTTCAGTTTCTCTCAAATACTCCTTCAGGATTGCAATATTCTCTTCCTTCAAGTTCTTCTCAAGCCAGTTCTTAAAGACAAAACACTTGTCTATAGTGTGCCCAAGCAACCGGTGGTATGGGCAATAATTCAGTTCATTCTTCTTATCCATCTCTTCGGGTTTCTTTGGATCAGGTAGTTTGAATTCTGGTTTCTTCATCAAGCTTTTGAATATTTTAGGTACAGCTTCATCTTTGAAGGAATAAACAACTTTCTGTTACTTTAACAGGGATATTCTTTTACCCGCTGTTAGAGGTGATCCTTCCTGAGACAGCCATTGGTTGGATTGTCTACTCTGTTTCTGAGAGTACTGTGACGAAGACCGACGATGCTCTTCTGCATATATCTTTATCGGCTGCTTTCATTTGTCGATAGTTGTGACTACCCCTGATTTCTTTTCGAACACTCTGGTCACCTTAGCCTTTTCATGTGGCTCCATGTGCTTCATTTCTTCTTGAAGACTGTTGGCTTTACTGAGTAGCTTCCCGAAGGATTTGATGATGAGTCTCTTAAGCATGAAAGCTACTGGCCCATGAATACTTTTGAGTAGAATCTCAATCGCTTGATGTTCCTGTAGTTGAGGTTCACATTTTATGCGAAGGTTTCTCCACCTCAAAATATAGTCTGTCAAGGTTTCACTAGGCTTCTGCTTCTCCATCATGAGCTCTCCAATAGACACATGATGCTGCGCCCCAGCAAATCTTTTCACAAACAACTGTTCCAACTCGGAAAATGTTTTAACTGACCCATTGGGCAAGTCAGCGTACCAGTCGAAAGCAATCCCTGACAAGCTGCTGACGAACTACTGGCAGAGTATAGCTTCGTTATTCCTCTTGTTACCACAACTGGCTCGAAAATGTGCTATGTGTTGTCTCGGATTTCTAGTCCCATCGAATATCTTGAAGTTTGGAGTCACAAAACCCTTGGGGAAAGGCACGACATTAAACTCCTCCGGGTAAGGTCTATACTTTAAAATTGAGGCACGACCCTTGGACTGGGCTAAGGCATCCCGCACTTATTCAACCATTTGCTTGAATTCCTTTTCTGGCCTGGCACCTGACGGAGAATCTTTCTTTGGTTGTTCATCTTTGTCTGTCGAAGTAGCCTCCCTTCTTTCATCTGTGATGTGTATGATTTCTGGCTGATCAATCTCTAGAGAAGCCAATCTTGGTGCTTGTGATTGCCTCTGAATAATGGCCATGGCAGTCATAGCTGCAGTCATCTCTTCTATTCTTTGCTTCAGTAGACTGAC
The DNA here is from genome assembly GCA_003013225.1 of Phalaenopsis aphrodite. Classification (NCBI taxonomy): domain Eukaryota; kingdom Viridiplantae; phylum Streptophyta; class Magnoliopsida; order Asparagales; family Orchidaceae; genus Phalaenopsis; species Phalaenopsis aphrodite. The sequence continues at coordinate 262,504 of NEWO01000714.1, forward strand.
TTGCTCATCCCTTAGGAGGATAACCCTACACAACTCATCTACGGTGTTCTCTTTGGTGTGAGGTTGAGCCTTGCGCACAGATGTGGTAGATCTGGTTTCGATCACATGGACATCCTTGAAATCCTCCTCCAAGTAATCACCGTAATCAAAATCTTCATTGTCACTATTGACGGAAACTCCATCCTCTCGAGCTAACTCAGAAATCTTGATCCTAAGTTTCTCAACTTTTTCCTCAATTATGGATTCCTTGATTGCTTTAAGATCTGGAAGACCTTGATGGACATCCTTTATTTGTTCCTCCATCTTGCTAGTTATTGCCTCGACGATGTCAGATATTTTAGGCACTGGTTTTACTTCCTGTCCTGTAGGCTCAGTGAACTGTATCGGTGCAGTGACCTTTGGTACCCATACCTCTTCTTTTTCGAGGATGATGCCTCAGGACGGGACGTCTTAGTGGAGACATCGGTATGTCAAAGGAAGGTATGCTCCCCTTGGTGTAAACCGGCTATAGTGTCAGGTAATCGTCTTGCCTTTCCTTTCGTAATTGCAGGAATGACGGGTAAGCTCCTCGGACCGAGTCTTGACTTAATCGGTCGGTGACCTACGGTCGTGGTGGTGGTATGGTCGGTGGTGATTATAGGAGCATCAGCTTGATTTCCCAAACGGAGCCAGACGGGAACACGGGTAGGAGACTTTATAGTCAACTTATGAGATTTTCTAGTGGACTTAACATCCTTCAAAATTTCATTTTTCATATGAGGGGAAATTGCATGTCCCACTCGTTTAAGGAATTCACTAACAAAACATCCTTCTTTATTAGCAAGCCTTCTGAATACTGTGCTAACTCGGGTGATAGGAGTAAACTTATTTTCCTCCCCACCATGTCCATGAAGTGATGGTAATGCGACAACAATCTTCCGGATACTCTCATATCCATCAGTATTTGTCAGAGGATGGAATCTACTCCCTCGTAGGAGTGGATAAATTTCTGGTAACACCTCTTCAATTCGATGAGGCTCCTCCTCAAAGGATGTGTTTTCGGGAGTCCGGGCTTTGATGACCCTCCAAACTTTTCTATTGTGGTTCCTCCTTTGAGTTTGAGTCAGTGGTACAGTCCTTGAGCTTGACTCGATCTCAAACACGGGTGGTAGAACAGTTAATCCTTCAGTCGGATCTTCAACAACCATCACTTCTTTTCCCTTAGCAGTAGCAGGGATAGCAAGCTTGATGACAATAGATTTAGCCTTCTTGCAGGCAGGGAAGTCCTAAGAGCAGTTCAAACTAAATTTTGCTGATGGCTCTTCCACTTCCGGAGCAGCGATCTTCATTACCACGAATGGGGCTTTCCCGAGGATAACCTCGAGGTCTTCAAATCCAGTTCCGAACTTGATGGTGGGAGCGACGTTACGGGCACTGCGGTTCGTTGCCAGATTGCAAGAAAAGGTCAGCGTTGGGTAGGCCATTGCAGCGGGCTTTAAAACAGAAAGTTTTAGGGTTAGCTATATGGCCGAAAACCTCGTAATCTTTAGTGCAAGCACTAAAAATAGAGGTTAATCTGTAGATCAAGTGGGTCTTTAATTTACAGGTAATTTCCACATCTTTATTCAAAAAAGGTGTAAAATTTAATTAATATTTCAATGTGCGCGTAGCACAACACGATCTGGTTTAATTTGCGAAGTAGCAAATCAAATTTGAAGGGAGATGCAAAAAATTTTAGGACCCAGTGCAGGACCCAATTAGTGGCAGAAAATGCCCAGGTAGAGTTAGTCCACCAACACACCTATTGGGGGTCCGACCCCACATGAAGATTTAAAGAGTCCTTAATGGCCTTCTGAACCCTCTGTTCAAAGATGGTTGAACAGCTCGTCCTGAAGTCCAAGGAGTTAGCTGTACTTTCCCAAGATAGAAATGGGTAAAGTATGTCAACAGAAGAAAGGTAATCTAGTTCAAGAGGGACATGGACATATTACCGATGTGTGAAGATAATATTTCTTGATTTGTATGGAGAGAAAAGCTTGTCCCCAGCTGAGTCGCCAGAAGTTGTCGGCGTTATTTCGGGATTCGAGGGGAGTTGTCTGTAAGAAGCTGTCGATCCCCGGAATTAAAGTCTTGTCGCCCGCTTCTGAAGGAAGTTGAAGTATGAAATCAAACTGACCCCATATTTTTCATAGTTTAAGATAAAAGAGCACTGTACCTTAAATCCTGTATCTATCCCGAAGGATAAACACAAGAATTGAGGATGAGACTCGATCAAATAAACTAAGAAAAGTACGACGTACGTCTGGTCTGCAAAACCTTTGTATTTGCCGACAAGCTCCTCTATTCAATATAAAGTACTAAATAAGGTTTGTATTAAGCTGGGTTCAGACATGCTTCCTATAAGGGCAAGTCCCTATAGTTAATTACATCTTAAATGACCAAAGCCACCTAAGAAGACTCTCGATAAAAATCAAGAAATGTTATTATCAAGGAATTTCAAAGACTCTTCAACGAAATCGGACGTAGAGATGTGAGAGGGGATTGGTTCAAATTTGGAACATTTTATTGTAGAATCTAAAGGAAGAAGAACTAGGGGATGTTATGGATCCAAAGGAGAACCTCGGTGACTTCCCAAGCTATCCTAATGTTTGGCTTCAGTTTTGAGGAGAAATATTTGGGTGTTTCATCCTGCTAATTTTATTAGTCAGAGCTTACATTCGTGTGAAATGATCATACAAATAGCCTGGAAGATGTGAGGATTTAGGTCGTGACAAACGACAACCTCGAAATCCTAAGACGAGTTAGGGCTTATATTGTATAGCA
>NEWO01000714.1:270166-284478 GCA_003013225.1 Phalaenopsis aphrodite
AATGGGTATTTTGGTAGAGTTGAGGTACCAACCATCACCAAAAAGTCATGGACCAATGGAAACCCCATTTTGGGTCCTCTACATAGTGGTCTTAGCTAAACCATATCCCTAGGGTTAGTAGGTTTAGGGGACCACCTACATGAGTATCCCAAAAGATCAAGAGATCTAGGCTAGAAATTTGAGTTTATGGTTGTGAGTGATTGTGGGTGTAGATGAGTGTAGTGAGTGTAGTAAGTGTAGTGAATGCCTTAGCTCCAGACCAACACCCAGGGTTAACCTTAGGGTTCAACAGTCCTAAGGGTGACTCATCTTGAGTTTCCCCCATAGTGATCCCACCCATTAAATGCTAGAGGTTGAGACCAACATGTGGAACTTCGGGTTGAGTAGAGAAGATTTTAGAAATTCTAGTGGTGAGGGTTTCACGTGTAGTTTTCTAGGAATAGTCAACACGAAAAGTCCTATGACTAGACCCTAGGCTACTAAAGAGGAAAAACTAAACCTCAACCAAAAATGAGGTCAACATTATGTTACCCTAAAGATTCTCCAATTCTACACCCAATAAAGTATATTTCCCTATTTATTTATAATTAATTCCATGAACGAAATTCTCCTTCATGGAACCAAATGTGATCCTCACTCTGTTGTAGAACTCATACTCCATATCCCGGATCATATGTTTAACAACATATTTTAACAGTTCAATTAGCCAGATCGAAAAGTAAATTAAGTTTGGAGTTGAAAAATCAGCACAATTTATTTTATATTTTAATATTTGCACATCCATATTATCTCTTCATTTCACCATATCTCAGAGTAGGAAGAAAGATAAAGTAAAATACTAAGACTTCATGAGAAAGAAAAAATAAAACACAAGTTTCATATAAAAAAGAAAGTTCATACAACACTAATAAACAAACAACACTTATCTGAAACTCTTTCTCAAAGCAATTCCCTTGTAGCCTCTTCTAAGAAATGTAGGAAGAAGAAATCTCTCACTTTTCTCCTTCTTCAACACTCTTAGAGAAGGTTTCACATTAATCTCACTACAAAACTCTAAATTATAAGAACAATGGACCCTAAATGGTTGTTGAATGAAAAATGGAAAAATGTGTGATGCGTGGAAGGTTAAATTGGGCTGATGAGATGTTAGGAAGAGTCACTTTTCAGATCAATTTTATCCTCAAATAAAGCTTAAAGTTGTGTTGACCTCACTTTTGGTTGAGGTTTAGATTTTCATCTGTAGTAGCCTAAGGTCTAGCCATAGGACTTTCCTATTGACTATTCTTAGAAAAGTAGCCATTAGAAATTCTACACTCCTCTTTACTCAACTTGAAGTTCCACATGTTTGCCCTAACCAATAGCAATTAATAGGTGGGGTCATTATCGGGGAGCTCAAGGAGAGTCACCCTTAGAAGTGTTGGACCTTAGGGTTGATCTTGGGTGTTGGTCTAGGGCTAAAGCAATCACTTGCACTCACAACCCAGAATTTCTAGGCTCTAGTCCCTTGATACTTTTGGGAGACTCTTGTAGGTGGTCCCCTAAACCCATTAGCCTTAGGCTAGGGTTTGGCTAAGACCACTACATAGAGGACCCAAAATGGGGTTTCTATTGGTCCATGACTTATTAATGGTGGCTGGTACTACAACTCTACCAAGATACCCAATCTAGCCTTTTGCCCCTAAATTCCCCCAAATTACCTAGCTACCTTTCGAACCCCAAATTTGGCCAAAATTCCCAAATTTACCCAAAATACCCAACTTGGTTCAAAAATCATTTCAAACACCTTGAAAACACCCAAACTACCCAAAATCACCAAAATTGGCCAAATTACCAAAATACCCCTCCTTAGCCAAAATTCCAAAAATTCCAAAAAATCTCAAAAATTCCCAAAACCACCCAAAAATTCCAAATTTCATTTTTCTCAAATATCACATGACCCAATTTGGCCAATTTGATCATCTTTGACCAAAACCCCTAAATTGCCCTTTAAAGGCCCATATTTTCTCCAAATTACCTCAAATGTCTATCCAATTGGTCTCAATTAACCCCAATTTAAAATCTAAACTCAAATTTACCCTTGATGTGACCAATCTAGACCAAATTTAAGCTCAATTGGTCCATGATTTGAACCTAATTTTGAGCCAAACCAAAAACTCAATTTTAGCCCTATGACTTGGTTCCACCAAATTGAACCCATAGTTCACTCAATTGGCCACAATTTGTGTTGAAAAATCTTCATAACATCCTTATACATCAAAATTGACCTTCAATTGGCCTTGGTGAGACCTCAAATTCATTTGATTTCAACCTAAGTCCAAAAGCCTCAAACTTTCCTCAAATTGGCCATGTCTCAAAATCTCACCAAATTGATGGCCTTAGCCCCAAAATTTCCACTCTATACCTTCATGAAAAATCTTCAAAAAATCTCCCTTAATCATTTAAACCATTCAATTTGGACTTAGCCAGAGGCTAGCCCAACTTAGACCCATGTCTAGCTCAACATGCCCAAATTGGCCAAATTTCAAAAAACTCTCAAATTGACATACCAATTGAACTCAAAATTACTTCAACCCTTCACCAAAAATCTTCATAACAATGATCTACACAATATTGATCAATTAATTGGGTCAATTGACATGGATAACCTAGCCCAAACCCAAACTTTGATCACTTGAACCCACATTGAACCTATGCATTAAAGATGACCTAACTACCGCAAAGTCATCAAATTAACTCCACCTCAACCATTGGTTAGACCCTAAGACCAAGCCAAAACCCATCTAACCACCTAAACTAAGCCATGGACCAAAAGTCCCCCAAATTAAGGGATTTTATTTCTAAAAATGCACATGCTTAAGAGACCCTTACCAAAATTAAACCTCATTGCATTAAGTTGCTTTGACAGATTCCCCTGGATGCTCTGAGCACCTAGCCACCTTCCCCTGCCATGGCCAGCCGGCCTAGTCGCTGGAGAAGCTCAAAATTGAGAGCCACCCCCATGGAACTTCACCCAAATCAAACCTAGAGGCCAACTCAGCCAAGTTAAATTGTAGAGCTCCTCTGCCCTCCACTTAAGCACCACAATGCACCCAAATATTTTCCCTGAGAGCCACCCTATGACCATTTTTATAAAAACTCCCTCCACGGCCATGGGAGGTGTGCTGAAAATTTCTTAGAGAGAGAGCCCCAAACTTCTCACAAAGCTTCTCTGAGATCTCCTCAATGCAATCCAACCCTCTTCCCCTACTAAATTCCACAGTGGAAACTCAATTTTGAGGTCAAATCTCTGCCAAAAACTAGGACAGAGCTCATTACAGTTCCACAGTCCACCAAACTTCAATTACTTGTGCCCACACTTTCATAACCAAGAAAGAAGCCAACGTCCCATAAAATCCCATTCTGAAATAGTCATTACAATAGCTCTAAAGCAACACCTGAAATCGGGTTTGATCAAAATCACACTTAGGCCTTACACCAAGACCAGAGGCTCAATCTCTAGCCTCTTTGGACCCCAATGGACGTGCCAAGAACCTCTGATTAAAGCTTCACTGCTCAAATCCAAGATATAAAACTTCTCTTATTCCCGAGCCTATTTAAACTCTCCATTTGTTTTGAGTTGATTTAATAGCATCATAACCGTATGGATATGTTCCTCTAGTCTAAACGAGCATTTTAAGAAAAAAAATTCACTTAATTTGGTTAAGAAATGAGAGAGTTTAAGGATAGAAGATGGACGATTCTCGGGCTAGGCTTTCGTTCGATCACTCGTGTATCGGATGGATGGTCGAGATCAAGCCGCACAGCGCTTCGGAACATAAGCTGCGGTACGAGTCAGCACTGAGGTGGACGGCGGCGTCGAATGGTAGCGTGTCACGTGGAGCTTCAGAGCCGCCGTAGTTTGAGTTGGCGTCATGCGTTTAAATAGATAAATAGGGATTTAATTAATTCAGAAAATGTTCCCTAACTTAAAAAATTCATATCTTGGTGTAGAAAAATCATAAAAATAAAATAAAAATACCCTCTTGCTCAGTGAATAGAGGAAAAAAATGTGGAAATGATTTGGAGTTCATTTAATGCATATTTTATTTTTAATTAATTAAACATTGATTTGGATGTTTTGATTCTCCATGCATGTAGTAATTTCACCTTGGTTTAAAATTTTAGCATGTTGTTACTTCTGTCTTAGGGAACATCCTCTAATTTTTTCCAAAGTTAGAGGAGGTCTCTAGACAGAGATCTATATTTTTCAAGTTTATGTGCATTATTTGCTTAAAATGATCATAGAAATTAGCATGTTTCTTAGAAAAATTTAAGAAAATTTTTTAAGGTTTACTATGACCAGAGAGCCCTTGAAAAAATTTCTCATGTGTAAAGTCATTTAAAATGCACATAATCTCTAAATCACTAAGATAATTAATTTAAAAAAATAAAAACAATAAAATGACTTAATTTTTTATCTCCACTGTCTTTTTAGATCCACCAGAGAACTCACCATAAAAATTTCAAAGCATTTTAAGTTCATTTGATAACTTGAATTAATTTTTCAAGTTAATTAACATTTTTGGCATTAAAATGATTTTTAATAATAAAAATATAACTTGAAAAATTATAAAACTTGATTTTTTTGAGTTCTCTGCGATCATAGGTATTTTCTAAAAATAAAATGATATTTAAAATAAAAACTTGATTTTTAGCCTATTTTAAATATTTAAATAATTAAAAATCCCTAAAAATCAAAAAAATAATAAAGCTCATGGAAATGTTCTAAATTGCTTCCTAAGCACTTAGGAGTAATTATGATATTTTTTCTGTTTTTCTAAATAAAGAAACTGAATTTCAAAGCTAAAAAATAATTTTTAAAGGGCTAAAAAAGAGTTTTCACTAAAATAATTCCAATAAATCAAATAAAATTCAGAAAAATATAAAATCTTCTCCTCTGAGTTCTTTGAACTCAAGAGGACTTTTTAAAAATATGAAACTTAATTTTCCACATTTAAAATATTTTATATTTAATAAATACCCTAGAAATTAAAATAATTCTTAAAATTTAAATAAAATTCAAAAAATCATGAAATTTGGTCTAAAAGCTTCTCTAGTTTAAGTCTACCTCCAATAAAAATTTCAAGGAATTTTCTTTGAAAAATTCTATTTTTGTATGGAAATAATTATATAAATTACATTAAATTTTGAAAAATCACATTTTTTCCTCTGATTTCTTAATTAACCCATGAATGATGTAGGATAAAAATTTCAAAGTCCTTTGGATTAAATTTGATAAATTGAGTCTTAAGGGCAAATGTGTAATTTTGAAAATTTAGCCTTAATTAAGATTCAAGGAGGGAAACGGGCAACCTTTGATCTTAATTGGATTTTTGAAACATAAGGAGTTAATTAGTAGAAACCAACATCACTTTCTTAATTGAAAAGATAAGTTAATAAATTTCTAAATTATTAAAATTTGGAAGTTTATTAAAATAAAAATGAACCCACGACTTAGGGGTTTGACTTTTGAAGTTAATAATTAAACAATTTAATACCCCTATTTTGATTTTCAAATAAAATTCAAATCATGAATTATGACCACCTAAAGCTTAATCTTTTCAAAATTAATTAAGATACTCAACTAGGTCTTAAGGGCTTATTAGTGACTTAGGCTAAATCAAGGCTGATTAAATGAGGATTAGAAAAACAAACTCAATTAAAATTAGAACATCTTTCAAGCACCACAAGCCCAGTTAAGACCAAAATTTGGCTAAGTGTTCCAATAACACTAACTTGCCTCTTTAAGGGTCTTCACCCACATAATATTTAGAATTAAATTATAAATGATAATTACCTTACTCTTAAGGATAATTGATACATCAATGTTCATCGAGAATTAGGGTGTTCATAGGATGAATTATTAAGCAACATAATAAGTTTAAATGAGCTCGAGGCTTTTCACCATGTGATAAGAGGGAAGCATGGACCTGCTTATTCCTTTAACTTGTTGGATACCTCGGAGAGCTACTAAGCTTAATATGTTTTGCTTGACAAATATCATCCTTAATCAAATTAATAAGGACCCAACAAAATATGGCCTATGGTTAGGTAGTTCGTCAAAATTTTACTTCATTGTTTCATATAAACTGTCTTAACATGCCTTTTGGGTTCCAAGTGGTGGAACGAGAAGACTTGTGAGGTACACTTTTACAGTTTTCAGCGTTGTCTTTCTTATACTTTTATACTGTACTTTTATACCTACAAACTTGCATGCTAAACAACGATGTCACCCTGCATGAAAACTAAAACTATTAGGATAGCCACAAAACCAAAACTAAAACCAAAAATTAAAATCAACCAAGATAAAATTCACCCCCACAATATTCTAAATATAAAACAACTCAAAATTTAATCACAAACATCACACAAAACTACAACTTCAACTAAATTAAGATGTCTTTATTGGATGATCGGGAATCCCTTGGAGGAGGTAACCTACGGTTGCTAACAAGGCTTCCTACGGTCTAAATGAAATTATGGAACTCATTAAGTTGAGTTTAGTAAGTTCATTTGGACTATGTGAATCCAATATACAATAGTGATGCCGGAATGAGAGAACCGTAGGATCCTAACCGGTGCACTCTAATGAACTTTAACATGCCCCCATAAAATTTAAAGAACTTCAACCATAAGGCCACCTGGTTTGACATCATAACTTGATACAATAGAAAACTCAAACTCGCCACGGTAAGGAGCTTGGAGATAGCATGGTGGGTAACACGACCATCTTTAATAGCAAAATCTGTCTTCCCCAGCTAAGAACAATCTTCCTTCCTTAGACTTAAATAATAACGTCATAGGACTTCGAGGTTGTTTTCTTATGCAACGTAAATCCTCACCTTATCTTGAGGCATTTGTATAGCCCTGCTATACAATATAAGTCATAACTCATCTTAGGATTCTGAGGTTGTCGTTTGTCAAGACCTAAACCCTCACATATTCCAGGCTATTTGTGTGATAGTCTCACACGAATGTAAGCCCTAACTAATAAAATTGGCAGGATGAAACATCTAAATATTTCTCCTAAAAAATTGAGGCTAAACATTAAGATAGCTTGGGAGTCACCGAGGTTCTCCTCTGGATCCATGACATCCCCTAGTTCTTCCTCCTTCGGACTCTAGAACAAGATGTTCCAAATTTGAACCAATCCTCTTGAAAAGTCCTACCCTTTGAAACTCTTTGAAGATAATATTTCTTGATTTTTATCGAGAGTCTTCTTAGGTGACTTAGGTCATTTAAGATGTAATTAACTATAGAAGTTTGCCCTTATAGGAAGCTTATCCGAACCCTGCTTAAATAAACCCTATTTAATTCCTTAAATAGAGGAACTCGTCGGCAAATACAAAGGTTTCGTAGATCAAACGGATGTCATATATTTCTTTGTTTATTTGATCGAGCCTCATCCTCAAGTCTTGTGTTTATCCTTCGGGATAGATACATAATTTGAGGTACAACGCTCTTTCATTTAAGCTATAAAAAATATAGGGTCAGTTTGATTTCATATTTTTCTAAAACTAAATATATATTTAAATTAAAACATCCTTCCGAAGCGGGAGACGGGATTTCAATTATAGTGACCGACAGCTTCTTACGGGCAACTCTCCAACTAAAAATAGCGTCGACAAGTCGGTTCTCCAATAGGTGCCTCCGAAAACTCTTCAAAAAACATTCAAATTCGTCAAATCTTCTAGAAACAGGAGCTGAACCGACATTGATGTTGTCGGTGCCCATTATAGTGCTATCATCGCCAGTATTCTGCAATTTAATTCATTGCTTTTTGTCAAACGGCGTCGTTGGTGCTGCTTCTGCACCGTCGGTACTGAACAAATTTTCAACTTCTTTATTTTTGCTCCAAATTTCATCCTTTTTGCTTCTTTTTTTCTTCAAGTCGTAAAATTCAACAACTTGCAAGAAAACATAAAAATAACTTCCATTAAAGTACAATACCACCAAAAATGAATTTAAAATATGGGTCCAAAAATGCATATATTTTTTGTGTATCAGTCATTGTAATTAACCTTTATCTCCATAGGATCGATACTCGGGGCTTGATAAAAAAGCCCTATATTACTTGATAACGATATGTATACTTGCATAGAATCCCTACAAATATAATTAAAATCTTACTTTGCTTGGGTTCAATTTTGGGATCAAGTTTTTTGTGCCACTACTGGGGATTAAAATCTTCAAGTAGTGGTGTCAACTTCATAAATTTGACATATAAAAAATTATCTGGATCAGCAACATTCCTGGAGGTTTATTGTTAAGTGCAGTAGAAATACATCCTAATTGATTTTTCATGTTTCTATTTACAGCTCCTTGACTTTGTAATTAGTTTCTCATTCGCAATATTAATTCTTCCATTGTCAACTTTTTCTCCTTACCTTGCAAATTATTAAAACCTGGAGGGTAATAAGGTTTATAAGTTGGATTTCCTTTATTATTGGAGTTTTCCAATGGGTTCGAGACGTTGTTTGCCCATTGTGGATTTGCAATATTAGTGTTATTATTACTCCAACTAAATTTTGGATGATTCTTTGAACAAGGATTATAATAATTAGCATAAGGATTGTTAGATCGATTATTTATTGCATTTAAAGTCTCATAAGAAGATTGAGATTCTATCATTTGTCCCAATGAGTTTTCCTAAAGCACTGGTGATGTCTGAGAATAATTCATTCCATATTGATCTATCTTCTTTGATATAGCAACTAATTGGGCAACTAACATATATATTCCATCATAATCATGAATACTAACTATTCTTTTTGGATTTACCTTTTCAGAGGGTCATTGAAAATTATTAGTAGTCATCTCTTCAATTAAAAAATATGTTTCATCGAATGGTTTTGACATTAATGATCCACCAGTAGCAGCGTCAATTATCAATCTAAGAGATCCACCAATCCATTATAAAAAGTTTGAATTATTAACTAATCTAGTAACGTAGGTGTGGACACTTTCTAAGAAGCTCTTTAAATATTTCCCAGACTTTATAAATTGATTCCCCTTCAAATTGACAAAGAGATGTGATATCGTTTCTAAGCTTAACAGTTTTTAAAGGTGAGAAATATTTATATAAAAATTTTTGTGATAAGTCTCCCCATGTTTTGATGGATCCATGTGCTAACGTGTTTAACCACATCACAGCTTTATACCTTAATGAAAAAGGAAAAAAGTCTAAGTTTGACAACATCATTCGACACTCCATCATATTTAAAAGTAACACACAATTCTAAAAAACTTGCAATGTGTAAGTTAGGATCTTCAGTTGGCGTTCCCCCAAAATGATTGTTTTGTACCATTTGGATAATAGGAAGTTTAAACTTAAATGAATTGGCCGCTACATTAGGGTTTTGTATACTCAAATGAATTTCATCTGTTGAGAATTAACATAATCTCTTAAAGGTTTATGGTGATGTTCATTTTCATTTCCAACATTACTTAAATTTCAAGTCATTTTTCTAAAATGATCTATCTCCTTTTGTTGCTTTCTAATTTTTCTAATAGTTCTTTCTAACTCAGAATCATAAGCTACTAAATTTATAGATATTTCACTACGCATAAAAAAACACAAGTAATTAAAATAAGCAAACACACTAAAATATGAAAATATTCAAACTAAACTACTAACACTCTTTTTTTTAGTTTAAAATAAAAATAATTCAAAATATAAAATAACTTATTAATACTTTCTGTTACTTCCTTGGTAATGGCGCAAAAAACTTGATAAATGGTGGATTTAGTGTGATAATTTTGTAGATATTTTCCTATATTTCAAAATACACACGAAAATATAATAGTAAATATGCAACTTAATCTCAACAAAAAAACTTATAGTGAAAATAGTTTTATCTATTCAAAATCTTTAAACTCTCATATCCCCCTAAAACTAAAGCAAGTATACGTATCACTCAAGTAATAAAGAGCTCTAATGAAGTCCTGGATATTGATCCAACATGGAAGTTGGAAATGCTTATAAGTAAATTCTTAAGATTATAGAGTAAACTAAAATTTTAAACTATAAAAGCGAAGTACTAAATTTGAATATAAAGTAAGGAGTGAATGCTGAATAAAATGCAATTACAAGACTAAATTAATTGAACTAATTGATAAACTTTCAAAAGTAAAATTTACCAAAACTAAATAAAGTTTTGGTGACGAAGAGTTTAAATTTAAGAAAACATCATTTCTCTTTACAATGAGTGCATGGATTGTAAAGAAATTAAAATCATTTGAAAATACATAAAATTATTTTGTGCCAAATATAAGCAATCCTATTCTTTACCCTCTTCAAGTGCATAAATAACATTGACTAATCCAGAGTTTGGTCTCTAATTTTGTGGTTAGGCTGGGAGTTTACCGGTTGCCACTCCAGAGATCCCACTACTCCCTCACCCGAGGGATAACAATCTCGCATTAGTTTTTAATCAATTGGACCAAATCAGGGATTTTAATCTGTCCCCTTAAAATCTCTAATTTTGCAACCAACAAATTATATTATCCTACTTTTTTGCACTCAACCCTATATATGACATCATCTTCCATGGAATCAAATGTGATTCTTCCCATGTTGTAGAAATCATAGTCCTTTTGGAACAGATATTTCTCAACACATTTTAATATTTCAATTGGCCAGATTGAAAAGTAAAAGAAGATCAGAGTTCAAATTATCACAAATTATTGACATTTAAAATCGTATAAAATAAAGTCAATTCTTCACAAAACTATATCTCAAAGTAGGGAGAAGGATAAAGAAGACTACTCAGAATTCATGAGAAGGATATTACAAAACACAGATTTCATATATAAAAACATGTTTATTAAATAAAGAAATAAAAGAACACAACTTATCTTACAATCCTTCCCAAGAAAATCCGTAGAAATTCTCTCCAAGAACTTTCCCTCTTTACAAGTACTCTCAATTCTCTCTTAGAAGTGTAATGAAGAAGAAATATCACACCTTCCCTCTCATCTTACAATCCTTGAAGAAAATCTCTAAGTCCTTGACTTTCTTTCTCTTTATCTCACGCCATTCTCTCTCTTAAAACTCTCCTTGTTGCCCCCTTCTAAAACTCTCTCCAAGCCCAAGACTTTCCTTTATTTTATTAGAAGTTGCCTCCCTCCAAAAAGAATTGAAAATTCCTTCCAAAATTCTATCCAAAAGTCAACCCTTTTGAATTCAAAAGACATGTTAATTGATCCAAGAGACATATCCCTTCATAAAAGAGCCTTCCAAAGTGTTTAGATGCATTAAATCACTCCATGAGGTGTTTAGAACAAGTGTCCCTTTTGAAATTCATGCAAAATTCATCTCGAACCGCCTTAATCTACAAAAAGTCATCTCTGGCGCTTTTGGCGCTAGTTCTGGCTCTTCAGGTGCCAACTTGCTTAAGACCGCGTTGTTCTTGGTTATGTCCCTTCAAAAACCAAATTTGGCACTTATGACACCAGTTCTTTATCAACTGGCACTTCATGCGCTAATTTTGACGCTTATAGATATAGTTCTATGTCAAATGGCGCTGTAGGCACCAGTTCTAGCGCTTCTGGCTCCAGAATCATAAAATTTGTTGTTTTGGCTCCAAATTTTTTCTTTCTTGCTACGTTTGCTCCAAATGTCTAAAATTGATATACCTGCAATAAAAACATGAAAATGCCCTTCTTTAAAGTGTAATATTACTAAAAATAAGCATAAAATATATACTTAAAACAACACATTATTTTGGTGTATCACCCTACCAATGATTCACCCATTTCGATGAGGAGAGGACATATGGCTTCATCTATTGCTGACATAGGAAACAATATTGAAATTTGTATTTGAGAGATAATTGGCTTTACCTCTTGAACTTCATTCATTGAAGCCTCCCTCTCCTGAAAGCTTGATTCTTAATTACTCACTACTGCTTCGACATCTGGCTGACAAATGCCTCAAGAACTTATAGAGGGAAATTAACCTTTAGCTTTTTCTTGATAGTTTTCCCTCTTAATCAAAATCCCATCCTTTTAAAATTAATGATAGAATGAGAAAGTGAATATATAAGATTTGCACCTGCCAAACCTTTAGGGCTCTCTAGTCTTTCAGGCACCTTCGGTGTTGGATTTTTCTTTACCCTAATAGCGATCGAGTGGGCCTCTTTCTTGATGGTCTAATTAGCCAGTGCTTTCTCCCTCTTAGCTTAACGACCATCAGAAGCTTTCTAGCAATCCCCAGCCATCATTCTGATGTTGTCAAATTGCAACACCTTATGAACAATATCCGGCTCCAAGTGTTGTTAAATTGATAGTTTGGCCCCCTTAACCTTACTTGCTTCTATTAATACTTTCATTGTTTCCTTCGACATTACAATTGGAGGAACCTCATTGGACTAAATTGTCTAAATGAACTAGCTGCTGATGGATGAAGACATTTAGAACCTCTGTTTCCAATCTTTAACCTTATTTTTTAGTCCCAACTATTGAAATTTATCACCCAATATATATTGCATAAACCCATTCAGTTCAACACAAAATAAGTATAAGTAATTAAATGTATCAATCGACTAAGAGATTCATTGGTGCTGAAAAATATGACAAAATTCATAATGGATGTGATGGAGTTTGGCTTCACTTGCATTAGGACAACTCTGTAGTTGGTCAATATGGATCATAAATCGATGCAAAATTAAAAGTGGAGGCCAACTCAGAATTGGTTTATATAGAACAAAAGATCACCTCCTTAAAGCAAGGTCGCCTGATATGCTTTGGGGGTGGTCCAAAGCCTGATGGAAGCATAAGATAGTTTTCCTTCAGCAAGTCGATGTCCTCTTAAGTCATTCACGACTAAACATCCAAATCCTGCAAAATAATGTACTTCAGAGAATACATAGGTGTTATTGTGCTATAGCTGAAGCGGAACACTGAAGTTCAAGATAGCATGAGATAAGATAAAGTAAAGGAAGCACCCCCTTTAGATATATATAGAGGGATGAAGAAAGTTCACCGTCATGCAAAAATAAAACTAGAAATGAATATTTGCTTTCATAAATGGTCATCAATAAAAATTAAAATGACACAGAAAACATTGAAAATAAATATTTTTATTTCACAATAATAAATGGATTATAATAAAACACTTATAAATTAGTCCAAAGTAGTGAAGTATTTCATGAGAGAGTCTGATGCCCAACATGCCCCAACTATAACAATATCTTGTACAAGAATTATCCCCTTGACCTAAATTGATTAAACTAATCTGAAGTGCTTGAAGAATTTGAGACTTCTCTCACAAATTTGAAAGCTCATCGCACAGAGTTATCAACTCTCTTCCACCTTCTCCTATCAAGTCAATAAATCACGTATCTTCACATCTCATCAAATCTCGACCAACCGAACAATTAAACTTTCACTCTCATCAAGACAACAAACCCATGAATCGTGGGATGTTTGGACCCCTTCACCAGATTCTTCACGTATCTTAGAGGAAAAATGAGGGTCTTTGGGACTGTTGACCCTACCATCCTCGCTAAAGAAATGACCACTCTCACCTAACATGCAATCTGTGCTCCTCTGCAATTTAGTTAGACCCTCATTTGGACTTGGCTGTACCAGAGCAGCTGCATTGCCAATAAAAAAGATTTCCAACCAATACCCAAAGAACAGACTCCATAAATATAAGATAAAAATGCATCATGCCTTACAATTGAATCGATTTAGACACCATAAGCTCACCAATTGGCATTGTTTCAAGAGATAGAAGCACACAATGATGCCATTTGAGTACTCTGATTGATAAGAAGGCCCTGTAGTATAACAAGTGGCTTAGTGGTTCAATTAAAGAACAAGCCATTCCGCTGAACAATTTCCATCAATGCATTTATGATCAAATTAAATGAGCTTAGCTAATTAGGCAGCTGGAGCATCTTTCTCTTCACTATAACTTTCTCTCTTCTTGCCCTCTAAGAAATTCCATCTTCTTGCCTTGCAAATATAGAACAAATCTGATTTTTTGTAGAGACATCAATCTGAGAATTCATGAGCTTGTCCATTATAGCAGTAAAGAATGAGAGACAATCGATCTAAACAGGGAATGTCACAAAATGAAATAGGCATTAGAAGACATCTCATCATCTGATTTATAGGAATAATAGGTTATAAAATCAATGGAGTCTAATAATTTATCATTAATTAAAATTGAATGGTTTAATTTTTCTATATAATTCTCTCATTCTTATGGCAATATTGCTTTCATGAAGAAAGAGAATCAATAAAATAAAATGGTTTAATTTTTC
>NEWO01000714.1:284503-326698 GCA_003013225.1 Phalaenopsis aphrodite
ATCAATAAAATAAAATGGTTTAATTTTTCTATATAATTCTCTCATTCTTATGGCAATATTGCTTTCATGAAGAAAGAGAATCAATAAAATAAAATATATGCATAAGAAATGTGTCAATACTAATCTCACTATGATCTAATAGTTTAAAAGAAAGAAACACAATAAGGACGTCATGGGGCCCATCAAGCCGACTGAGCTAAGCTAATCGAGTCAAAAGTTGACGGGAGATAGGCTAATTGATGTCGATAGTGCAACTCATTTGAGAACCCGATATGAAAATCTATCACAAAAAAGCCAAAACTTCTCATTGAATATGGGCTTTCAGAAAACAACCAATTCAATTAGGCCGACTGTGCCAAACCAGCTCCGTAATGCCGTCCGATGCCAAAAAAAAAAGACTAAAATATGAGCAGTTGTTTGTAAATTGTCAAATACAACCTAGTGTGGACACATCTAGATAGGGACAGCAAAAATGTAATATTATTATTGTGCTAAATCTTATATAATTAGGAGAAATATTTATTGAAGAGGAGTTCATCTTTTGACTGTTAATTTTGAATATCATAAGATCCAATATATAAATCATCTCTATACCCTACTGTATATTTTTTTGCTACTGTCTATTTTTTTGCTCACCTCTGATGTGCTATTCATTTTGTGTGATTCTTCAATACATTTAAAGTAAATTAGCCAAAATTTAATTATATTACAGTAAAAATATACATTTAAGGCCCCCCCCACTTTTGCTTTGTACGCAGTCGAGCATGTCGCCATCTCCGCGCGAATGGTGGAGCCGGCGGAGACAATTATCCCACGAGTTAAATGCCGCAGCCTAGATATCCATGAGCCTTCTGCCATCCACCTGCTCCGCATGTCACTCTCCTACCTGATTCGGCATCCTTTTCCTCTTCGTTGTCTTAGTTCTTGTTCTTCTCCTCCTCCTTCCTTCCAGCTGTGGACTCTTGTTGCCTCCGATCCTATGGCGCGTGAGCTCACTAGTGTTTTGGTTTCGCTGCTGCCTTTTCTTTTCCTCGTGTGGAGGACGGGAGCTGGAGGACTGGATGTGGACCATCTTCTCTTTGGAGAAGTGTTTGAGGTTTCCTCCCCGGGCTCGGCGCCGCCGCTGCGCGTGGGGGAGGCGAACTGGAGCTGGAGTTCGTCGCCGATGGGAGGGGATGAGGAGTGGAAGGATGATATACTGCTGCTGGCGAGAAGGCCGGAGGTGGTGGAGTGGTTGAAGGGGTTGCGGCGAAGGATTCACGAGCACCCGGAGCTGGCTTACGAGGAGGTGGAGACGGGGAGATTGATAAAGAAGGAGCTTGATGCCATGGGAGTGGACTATCGTTTCCCATTTGCGATGACGGGGATAGTGGCTACCATTGGAAGCGGCGAGCTTCCGATTGTGGCCCTTAGGGCCGACATGGATGCTCTTCCGATCCAGGTTTGAGATCTTTATTTGTTAGCTTTATGTATGGATTGGTATCCTTTCTTATTATTTCACTCACTTGATTTTCTACTCCCTAGTTTGATTGCTATAAATCTCCATGAATGTTGTTCCTGGGGCGTTTCCCGTTTGGTTTATTGGGAAGGGGCAATTACTTCCCTTTTTCCATTTATGACCTATGGAGACTAGCTCTTCGAATCTGCTCTGATGTTTGGGGGTGATGATTGGTACTTTATTTATTTATTATCAATTTTTTGGTGAGCTGTCAATATTAGCTTTCGTTCTGCTGTGAAGGGGGACGATTAGAGCCTCCTCTTTTGATTGTGATCTGTGTAAGATAACACTGAGAATCTGTCCTTGTGGTTAAGTGGCCGATAGTCCCCTTCAGTGTTCGTGCGGTGGAGATTTATCCTCGTTAAAATATTTTTCTTTTTTCCTCCTCGTATTTGAGTCCCTCGTCAAAATATTTAACTTATGTACAGGAGACACTAGAGATATGCTTAAAATAAAATACATAAAAATCTCCATGCATCTATATCGTCCACCGTATATATTATTTTTCTTGATCGCGGGTGCTAATTATGGGGTTTTCATTTTGCTGAAGGGCCATCTTGATCCTTCTTAGACATAAACGTTTCTTTTTAAGTGGTGTATACAGAAATTATGCCATCATGAATCTTGAGTAGATCTAACTTCCAAGAGAAGAAATCATAAACTCAAGAGGACCCACCAAAAGATGATCCACAAACTAGATACTTGATCGAATATAGCAAATACGAGGCCATATATTACAAGAGTGGTCAATGTACTATCGGCTCGAGCGACTAATTTAGATGACAGTTGAAGAGTCATTCAAACCTACCATCATAATGAAGGCAATCTGAGGGAGAAGCTGGTCCCCAAGTCTGTCATACCGGGATCATTCAACCGTCGCCCCCAATATCATCAGGAGAATACAACAGGTGTCAACTATCTCAGCAAGAATCTCTCGTCTGAGGGAAGGCTACCCGTCAGATTATAATAATTTATCCTTTGTCAGGTGACCTATTTTTACCCTATTGGCAAAAGCTCCTTGGTGGAGATTTAGGGTCTACGATCAGACTACACCCATCGATCAAGAAAGTTTGACCTATCAAGTCAGTTCCACCGATCCGCGTCCACCTTTATGGATCTATCTTATAGGCAACACCTTTGGGTGCGGCTGATCAAAAAAACTCGCCGAAGCCCTAGTTAGTCCAACAGGCCGAGCCAGAGAACAGTAAAGCCTCGAGTCCACAAGGGTAAAATACTTAAAATAACCTATACAGTCCTTACTTAAGATGGCATAAATATAACTTTATATTTTGTACCCCCTCTTTATCTTCAAATATGTAATCATTTCATGAATAAAATGTTATAAAATTCTCTCATTTAACTGTTCATTTTTGTACTCTCTCTCTATATATCTCTATCATCTTTTATACGTTCTATTTCTTGGATGTGATTCACGGGACATTTAAATTCAACATCATAAAAGACATGGTGTGTGTGGATCATGCTAACAAATAAAAGACGAGCATAACACAAAGAAGAAATCCGCCCGAGATGCACAAAGAACATGGAGTGCATCGAGAGTTCGTTCAAGAACAAAAACAGGAGTTGAAGAACCGTGTGATTGGCCGCCAAATGTTAGAGGCCAACAGAGAAGAAGTGGCGGGGAGAAGGGAACAAAACTCCCATTAGAAACAACGGTTGGAGGACAAAATTGTTCGAAGAAAGTGCAAGAGACTTTAAGTACCAAGATAATATTAGGTCGACGTTGATGAACATGTATGGAGAATGCATTCTCTCGACATTATTGAATACCTTGAGAAGTTTAAGATTTAAGGTTTAGAGTTTAGGGCGCTCGAATCCTACAAAGGTCGCGCTGATTTGACTGTCCACATTGTCTCTTTCGAGTCGACCATCTACCTATTGAAGAGAAATGTCTCATCTTTTCAACCACACTGTGGGAGTCGGCCATCAGAAATTCAATGGACTGTCGATTGACGTAATCAGTTCTTATGCGATTTCAATAGGATGTTTGTGGTAAAATTCATCAGTGCCCAAAAGCGACAGAAGAGTTTGCAGACCCAGCTGCAGATCAAACAAGGGCAAAACAAATTTCAGAAAGAGAAGCTGGAACTGCAGGATCTGGAACCTGCTGTAGCACATGTCACTCTAGCTCACGTACAAAAGGAGGGACCATTCCACTATGCTCTGGGTCTTCAACAACCTAATACCCTAGCCAAATTGTTGGAGCTGACCAACATTTATATTTCGACCGAAGAGTACAGCTCCATCTATGCGTCAGCCAGGATAAAAGTAGCCACTGTTCCTCGGAAGAGGAGGGCCCCTAGAGAACAGATGGAGACCGAGGGAAGAATTAGATCCTTCCACTCGGTCGATGTATGAAGGAAATTGTCCGCTTTAAGAAAATATAGGGGCAGATAGCTATAACAACAGAGGAAGTCAGCCGAGATACTTTAACCAACGATCAACTTCTTACCATGAGTGGTCGTTGAATGAAGATGAAGCTCCGAAGGCCACTCCGCAGCGAGTCACCATGGTGGAGTTAGTAAAGGCCATCCAAAATTAAGAATATTTCAAGAAGGCGACGCCAATAAGAGCAAGAGCTTTTCTCCGGGACACAAAGAAATACTGTGCTCATCACAGAGACCATGACCATGATACAGAGAAATGCAACACCTCCGAAGCTTGGTCGAGGAGTTAATAAGAGCTAGAAAGCTCAAGGAGTTCGTTATGCCTGGAGTTGCGACCTAAATGCATGGGAAGGCTGCAGTAGAGGATATCTTGGATGAGCTGGTTTGTACAAACGCATCCATGTTGCTGAAATAATCCCAACCATTTTTGGGGGAGTTAGAGAATCCTCCCAACGAGCTAGTCAGAAGAGGCTCCGATCATGAGAAGTTTGCAAAGCCACTTTTGCTCTAAAGTGCATCCGCTTTTGCTTTAAAGTGCAACCGCTTCGCTCCAAAGCGCAACACCCATACACCATATGTGTTCATTGATACATACCTACTTCCAAGAGGGAACCCTTACAATAATGACAGCGATTCACAATTACCAGGTGGGTAGCGTTCTGGTTGATGCTGACAGCTCTGTGGATATCTTATTCAAATCAATTTTCGATAAAATGAACCTTCAAGCCGACTAGTTGGTAGTACTAGCCGACTCACTTCACAGTTTCTCTGGCATGAGAAAAGAGGCCCTATGAGTAATTGCACTGTTAGTCTCTTGGGGTGAACCCGAAAAGCACTACATGGAAGATTTTCTAATGGTACGTACACTCACTGCCAAATTACAACGCTTTTTTTGGTCGCCCTTTGCTGAATGATTACACGGTCTTGGTTGCTTCATACAATGTTGCAGTGAAATTTTCTGGCGGCAGTGAGATCATGAAGCAGAAGCAACCCAATCTCCAGAATAGATGTGAAGGGGGTCTTGAGACCAACGAGACCACCTTCGAAGTACTTGTGACCCATGGGGAGATCAGTAAAATTTTTTGATAAGAGAAAGTTTTAATGCAGGGATGAAAGACGCGTTGTTCTAAACCTTCAAGGAGCATCGAGTCATCTTTGCTTGGTTGACAGCAAAGATACAAGTTGCCCGACTGATGAAGAAGTAGATCAGATCCTCGATGATGACTTTAGAGGGACCAATTTGGGAGGTGGTCAGAAGCTGAAGGAGGTAGGTTACATCCGAGAGGTGCAATGCATGACATAGTCTCCAATGTGGTCATGGTACAGAAGGCGAATGAAACATGGAGAATGTGTGTGGACTTAACCATCTTGAACGCAGTCTGCCTGATGGACTGCTATCCACTGCTAAAGATTGATGCGTTAGTGGAATCAACTGTCGGCCACTGTGATGAGCTTCTTGGATGCCTTCTCTACTTACCACCAAACAAAGATGCACTTAGCTGAAGTAGATAAGACAACTTTTATCACTAGTGTGAGTGTGTACTGTTATAATGTAACGCCTTTCTAGCTTAAAAGACTGGGCTGCCTACCAACACCTTATGAATGTAATTTTCTCTAAGTAAAGAAGAAAAAAAAATGTTGAAGTGTATGTGAATGTTGTGATGGTTAAAAATCAATCGGCCGAACAACACATAAAATATTTAAAAGAATTATTCAAAACCCTCCAAAAAATTATTGTGAAACTAAATCCAGTGTAACGTACCTTCGGAGCATCCATAGGTAAGTTTCTCGGTCATCTCTTTATCCTTAAGGAGATAAAAGCTAACCCAGAGAAAGTATAGACATTGCTGAACATATCATCTCCCTGAAACACAAAAGTCAAAATGTGAAATGGTAAGATATTAAGCCTATGCCGGTACATTTTGGAGTTAGGCAACAAATGTGCAACATTTTTCAAAACACTCGAGAAGGTGATGAACATGGAATGATTGCTCGAATGCGAGCAAGCATTCATGAAGTTGAAAGAGTCCTTAGTTTCACCTACACTACTCCAACGTCTGAGGCCAAATGAATAACTCTTTTTATACTTGGGAATGGGACTTAAGGCAATGAGCACAGGGTAGAATCACACGTGGACGTGACTGTGAGGAAGATTAGATTGCAGACGAGACTCTCGTTGATTTGCAGGCGAAGACACTGAAGATGTAAGTAAGCAGTCGAAGATGTCGACGAAGATGGAATGAGCTCGAATCGAAGATGAAGACGAACGATTCCCAAAGGCTAGCGAAGATGACAAAAGATTCAAATCGGAACGATTCGACGTGGCTCTGGTACCGTATCAATGCTTTGAGTAAATAGATTGAATGTCTTTTCCTTTGCTTTCATTCCAATAAATAATGGTCTATATAATCTCTTTTAGGTAGTCTAATAATACATTAATACATATTCCTAATCTAAAAATTCAACTATAAGGAAAAATATGCACAATTAAGTTACGAAATTTAATTCAGTAATTTTAAATAAGGAAAAACTTAATCCTGCCCGATTTCAGTTATTCTTGATTAATAGTTTGACGAATTTTTTCTTTGTTTTTCTCACTCTGAAATGTGTGTATGTTCTCCTGTTACCTGCACAACAACAAATTTTTCATAAGTGTAAATCAATGATAGATAAGACAAATAACAGATAAAATACAGGAATAAAAGTGGGTTAAGTTAAAATTGACCCTTATCAAGTTCCCATGTTACATTCTTGCCTAATTATTAGGAGTCAGGAATCTCATCATTCATACTTGTAAAGAAATCATTTAATAGTCTATATATCACAACTGTTGCAACATTCCTTTAAACTCAAGTTATTTAACAAGTATTCATTATTGACAAATCATATCTCATATACATAAACAACAATATATAAATACATGTAAGCAAAGATTTTATAAATATGCTTACTAAATCAATAAAATATTGAAATCATAAATGTCGTCAGTATGAGTTCAAGTTTGCATTCATGTAACATGTGCAAATATTCAGTAATATACAAAAATTTTTAAGTGAAATCATACGTCAAAAGAAATCATATAAAAATCATACATAAAATTATTATTTCTAATTTAACACGGGCATTTCAGTTGAATCAATGGAGCTGTCTTACAGCTAATTTCCTCAAGCTTGCCGCCTAAGGTAAACTACATGGAATCATAATTTCTTGAAAATATGCATGAAATTCTTAGCTTAATTCTTAATTTAGTCCAAACCATAACTTGCCAAACCCTTTACCTCAAAAGGGCTTCCTTGCATAAATTCTCCCTAAGGTCTTTTCTATTAATTTCTTCCTCCTCTGTTTCCTTCCCTTCCTATTATCTTCCCTATTCCCGTTAACAGCCTTATCGAGAGTGAAGAATTGAAGGTCGCAGCTTCCAACGCAATTCCGCCTCTCGCTATACATCAGCTCATGGCAAATTGCAGAGAAAAATTGTATGGAAGGAAATAAGTGTTTTAAATGTTACGAAAGTGAGGATTCTACGTTCTGTTTTCTTCTCAGAACCCCGAATCTTGAGCTGCAGCTCACTGTCGTCATGCCTGGATCGCGCCTGCTACAGGTCTGAATGGACAGCCTTACTGAAGAAGGAGATTTGGGCTAGGGAAATGAAAGAGAGTGCGACATTTTAACTTAGATCCAATTAATCCCAGCCATTTGATCGCCTCAGGTTCGTTGCAGGTCGAGAAAAATGTGGAAGAAGGTGGGCTCGCTACATTGACGCAATATTCGGGTATTAATTAAATGCTTAATTAATTTAATTAAGTTAATAATTCTAAATGCATCCATATATCTGTTCAACATGTAGAATTTTTAAAATTGATTTGGTTGGATTTTGGGGAATGCAAAAATTAGGGAATATATTAGCCAAAAGTTTACTGATTTTGCCAAAACTGGGTATTATAGGATTACTAGTGACCTCATGATTATACAGACGACAATAGGAATTGACCATCCGACCAAACTTCGATGGTTAGCATGCGGTTTGGTGCTACACTAACATGTGTTGGATATATATGCAAGTAATGTGGTAGAGCATCAGGCAGTGGTGGGAGGAAATGACCAGTAATCACTATTGTGGCTTGGTACAGTGCATTGTGATATGTTCAACATTGTTAAACCATATCCCAAGGATAGGGATAACTTCTAGTGATAGGATCCAAGTAAAAGTTCAAGCAGATTCATCAGAAGGACGAATCCATTAGATTCATGAGTTGAGTGGTTTGGAGAGAAAGATTCATCTCTAATAATGGATGAAGGGTATTATTTTATTTTATTTAATCCATTCTAGATGGACGCATATCTGTAAAACTACACAGGTCGCTTTATCATGAGCTCCATTGTATATATGACTATATTTCCCAAAAAAAAAAAAAAAAGTTACGGGGAGTCATTCTCCCATTACATGAATTATATGTTTTATTTCATTTATGCAGCATGGGGACCTCTACTTTTTCCGTACATTTAAACAGTAACAATTATGTTTTGTAATGTGCTCATGCTTATGGATTAATGTAGGTTGTTTGAATTGCTTTTCTTTTATAATTATTAGCTATTCTTCTATAGAAGTATTTTTTATTGCCTATTTAGGAAGCTGTAGAATGGGAGCACAAGAGCAAGGTGCCTGGTAAAATGCATGCTTGTGGGCATGATGCACATGTGGCAATGCTTATTGGTGCTGCAAAGATTTTAAAGGCTCGTGAACATCATCTCAAGGTAGTCTATTTTCTTAAATGTGTTATGAGCACGAATGTTGTTTAGATTTCTTTTTCAAGGATTGAATGGCTGAAAAAATCTCACAAACCAATCTCAGTTAACTTGGGATAAAGTTCTTTCCATGCTAGTGGTCCTTGGTGCTTTTTTTTCTTTTGTATACTTTTTATTTTTTTTCTATTTGTAAACCTGTTTTTCTGTTTTCTTTTGGGTGATAGTGATTGAAGAACTGTAAACGTTTTGGATTTTTGTTTGATCTTTATGTCTTCATGAATTCCTCTGTTTAATATGTTTACTATTATATGTTCTGTTAAGCTTTTTTGCCTTACTTCATCAGAAGCTTTCCATTTTAGAATTCAATTTTGGACTAGTTTAATTGCTTTGGGTGTGCATGATACTTCTAATACCTTGAAATTGTTATTCAGTTCTGCAATTTTGTTGATTCCTCTTATAAATTTTTATGATAATGATATTGTTATGAAATTTAGGGCGAAACAATCACAGGAATCGACACAAATCCAGAAGAAGAACGTAGAGATTTAACGAGGTTCGGCAAAGATGCCTATATCCTCGGGAGCGAGCAGCGAATTCACTATTTCAGAGGGCGAGTTGAGTTATATACCCAAGAGTTACACATATATATAGACATATAAAAAACCTATAGATAAATTACCGACTCGCCCTCGCTCGCCCCCAACCCACAAAATATGAAGAGACACAACTCTTCACCAAGAGACACACCTCTTCACCAAGAGCACACCTCTTCACTTCAAGAAACTCTAACTTCCGATATATGAGTCATACCTAACAATTCTCCACCTTGGTGAATATTCAGCCCCTTAGGAGAAATACTTCAAGGAGTTTCTTACACCGTAGTGGGTTGAGCAACCATGCCAACTAGAAACTGCAAACATTCAACAAGTTCAAGTCACCCAAGAACTTGTTAAAAATATCTGGCTTCGTTAACATACCTGCTGCATTTTCATCATATATTCCGACAGAGTGCACTCCACCTATAAGTGTACTCCCCAACAGTTGATAGATATTACTATCAGATTTCGTTTCCCGCAATGCGTTCAAAAAATTTCTTGTGCCAACAAATCTTTTACATTTGTTTGCAACAATCTGAAGTTCCCTGTTCCGCCAAACTTCACTGTCTCGAATTTTGCACTAGTCATTGCCATTCAAATTTAATGCTGCACTGAATTTTACCTGCCTTGTATGAAACAAAACACACACCACAAATAAATTCAAATAAACCTGAAATTTCCTCTGTCAATTTGCAGCAATTTCTCGCAGTTTCCAGTGATTCGTGAATCAAATTTTTCACACGAAGCAACTTTCCTATTCGCGCAAAAATTCAGCTGAATTACTGCGGACATCAGCCGAACTACATCTGTCACAATTTCTCCTTCGACAGACCTGTGAACAATCCGCAAAATTCGCGAACTCCACCTGTCGTAATATCTCCTGCGACAAGCCTGCGAACTCTGCTGGCCGAGCACTACCTGTCGCAACTGCACCTGCTGCAAAATCTCCTGAGATAAACTTACGAACACCGGTCGCAACTGCACCTGCCGCAACTCCTGCGACAAACTTGCAAACTCCGCTGGCCGAGCACTACCTGTCGCAACTGCATCTTCCGCAACTCCAACGATAAACTTACAAACTCAGCTCGTTGAGCACCACCTGCTGCAACTCCTTGTGCGACAAACTTGCGAACACCTCTGACCGAACACCTCTGTTCGCAAATGCTCATGTTCGCGGTAACTGCACGCGAACTCCTGTTCACGAACTCCACCTCGCTGAACACTGCAAAGGTTCGTGAACTGTCGCGTTTTGAATCCTCGACACTGCCTCTACCACGAACTCCCCGAAGCAGAACTCGCCGAACAGAACTGCTTCGCACTTGTTCGTTCCCGATAGTCCGTCTGCCTTGCGAACAATCCACAAAATTTGCGTGCTGCTCATGTTCGCCACTGAACTCCTCTCCTCTGTGAAACTGTCTCCGCTCCTCGTTGCAGTGTTCTCACGCATCACTCCAGCAAAATAATTTATTTCTGAGATCCTTCCTTCAGTCTCCACCAACAACACAGACTCCTCTAGCAGAAATGAAATATTCCTTTCCTTCCTTGCCTCTAATAACTTTCAGGAATTAACCTCCAGCCAAGGGAAAATCCACCCTCCATTCCTTCCAGCAGAAATTCCAGGGAAAATACCAAAGAATATTCCTCTAATAGGAATGAATGATTCTTTTATTCTTCCTCCCAGTTGAATTTAAAGGAATACTCTTCTAGTGGAAATAAAAGATTCCTTTATTCTTACTCCCAAAAATCCTTCGCACTCCCTCCGCAGAACTCGCGGAACTCTGTGCACTCCTGGAAGAAGCATGTTCCGCTTCGCGAATCCCGCCTGGGCAGAACTTCGCCGAACTCCTATGACGATCCTTCCTGTCACAATCCCTCTCTTCTGTGAACTACCGATCCGCCCGTTTGTACGTCCACTCCGCCTCGTTCGCATGTCCTGAACTTGTCCGAGAATTGCTAACCAGAATCCTCGGGCGAAAACTGTCGGGTCTGCCATGCCTATAGCGCACCGCTGAACACTTCTTCTCCCTCGCGAACTGCACTTGCGGACTTGCTTCCCTTCGCATTTCGCCCAGAGCTTCACCCGCAGACGATCTTCTTCCCGCAAACCATGAACTCCTTTGTCCAATTCGCCGCGATCCTCTTCCTCTTCCTTCTTCCTGTGCCAATCTCCTCCGCCCTAGAACCTCGCTCTGATAGTAATTGTTATGAAATTTAGGGCGAAACAATCACAAGAATCGACATAGATCCAGAAGAAGAACGTAGAGATTTAATGAGGTTCGGCAAAGATGCCTACATCCTCGGGAGCGAGCGGCGAATTCACTATTTCAGAGGGGGGGTTCAGTTACATACCTAAGAGTTACACATATATATAGACATATAAAAAACCCATAGATAAATTACCAACTCGCCCTCGCTCCCCCCCCCAACCCACAAAATATGAAGAGACACAACTCTTCACCAAGAGACGCACCTCTTTACCAAGAGACTCACCTCTTCACTTCAAGAAACTCCAACTTCCGATATATGAGCCATACCTAACAGATATTACTTAATGCAAAATATAAGACACTTATAATTTGGGTTTTGAACTAGCTCATTTACTTTGAGCTATGAATGGTACCTGTACTTAAATATGAAACTCAATTCTGCAGAGCTGCTCTCTGATTAATCCTCCCTTAAATTTGAATGACAATGAGAATATTTTTTGGATTTCTAGAATGCTGATATAATGCAAATTTGAATGATTTTTTCCAATTACATGTTCCAAAAAAGTATTGGCTCATAAAATGCGGACAGCATACCCATTTGTTGAGGATCCTGCCAAAGTAGTGATATCATAATTATTTAAAGGAAGATTTACATACATACCACTCAATACCTATGTATTTACATATCTAATTGTTATTATGTAGAGCTTGATTGTGTTAACAAATTATTCACTCAGGGCTCTCAATTTCGTTGATCAAGCGATAGTGAATTTGTCGGGGGGATTAGTGGGCCAGTGCTTCCATGTATTGGGTTCGAGGGCACTGCCCCTGAAATTTTTTTCCCCCCTACATAGCTCCTTGGTGCCATATCTGCAACACTAATGCTGAGACAACAATGCCGCCGTGCCCAATTCAGGTTCAAAACCCGAGAACACGGCACTTTAGTGCCTCTTTAGAGCGTCATGATGCCATTATTGTGGAGCCCTGGTGCCAATGATTGACCTTGGGCAATTTTGCACTTGAAAGTTCGGTTCTGCTTAAAGAAAGATGAAGGATTTTGATTTTCTCTTGTGCAAATGAGATGAGATGAGTGTCCTGGAGTTTTCAAAGTGTTGAGAGGCTTAAGTGTCGTGTAATTTGTACTATTCTCCTTATTTTCTTCATATTAGATTTTTTGTTGTGGTGTGGCCCTACGTTTTTTTTCCTGTTCTCAGGTTGTTCCATGTTAAATATGGTGTTTTTTGTGTTTTCTTTATTTGTGTGCTTCTGTTTGAAGATTTTTTATGGATATTTTGAATGGTCTTCCGTGATTTACATTTCCCAAAACTTACACCTAAACTTCAATTTTTACATGTCACCTTACCGATGCATTAAAAGGTGTCTTTCACCGTTTAAAAATTAAAATGGTGGTATGTTTTATGTGATAGAAAATGCTTGGTTGGTATAAATGTAAAGGCAAAGTTTAAGTGTTAGCTATGTAAATGCATAAAAATTGTGTGATATGTATGTAAATGCCCCTTAATTAAAATGGCAGCATGTTAATGTCATTAAAAAAAACAAGTTATCATTTCTCCTAGGTGTTACTTCATTCAGGGAGCTTGACCTGCTCTCAAACTAAATTTTTTTTATGAATTTTGTCTTTGTGATAGTAGTTAGCAGAAACATATACTACGTTTAGCATTTTTGCACTATTCTTCTTACATCTCAGCCCTTTTCTCCACATCATGTCTGTTGTAGGGAACTGTTAAGTTGCTCTTTCAGCCCGCAGAGGAAGCAGGTATTGGTGCAAAGAAAATGATTGAAGATGGCGCCCTCAGAGATGTGGGGGCTATATTTGCCGTTCATGTATCTCATGAGCATCCCACTTCAGTCATTGGATCGAAGGCTGGTCCTTTACTTGCTGGATGTGGCTTCTTCAAAGCAGTGATAAAGGGAAGACCAGATCAAGAAGGAAATATACAGAATGCAGTAGAGCCTATTTTAGCTGCCTCAGCTGCCATAATCAGCTTGCAGAACATTGTGTCCCGGGAATCTAATCCTTTAGATTCACAGGTCAGTAGGTGATTTTTTATTAACTGGATGAGTATTGTTTTCTTTACAAATTATCAATTTTTTTTTTTTGTGCCAGTGAACCTTATTATACCGTCAACATTTTATTCTTTTTCTGTATAGCTTTGTGTAGAAGATTATATTGGGAGAAAACTATTAGATAATATAACTGGCATACTTGCTATCGAGTTACTGTTTACCACCAAACCTCACTACTGCCCGCAGCAGGTAAACCCTGCACTGAGGCTGATTTTGTCTTCGTTTTTTCTAAAATCACTGCCGCTGCACCACCGCTCTCTTCAAAACTACAATAGATTAAAATATTCAATATTCAATAAAAACTATATTTAAGATATCGAATGTTTTTTTATTTCATATAAAAATATAAACAAAAATAAAGATCCTTGCATGTTCATCACAGGCCTAGCTTTCTTAGCCATGTTGTCTCGGTACTACATACATAATAAATAAACTTACTGAAATCATGCACTAAAACTAGAGTCAGTAGCAAGAGTAGGGCGATTAGTTATAGGGAGGAATAGTTGGTTCTATTTTTATCAGCCTTGAAGCACGAAATGCCAAGTGCCTCAAATTTATTATATTATATGTTATTGATGTCATAAAACGAGCATGATTTCTTTACTCAGATTGAAAGTTATCAAATAATTCGTTCTTGCGATCCCAAAATATTTAACTTAGATATGTATTTCAAAAGTGGTATTTTCTTCTATTTTTTGTATGTGATGTATAAAATAGTTGAATACTTTAACCCAATATCTGGGAATAAAAAGTTGGAAGCTTTATTTATGATCTCATCGTTATTGATGTGTCGTCAAGAAATTTTTGTCACCAAGCATGTGTTTTGATGCATTTTTAGTAAGAAATCTTCCAAACTCAAATTGATGATCTTCCAAGCTTTGATCTCAACAAGTTTATAGTCAAATTAACCGTCTCAATAAGACGAACACAATGACACCAAAATTGTTTCAACGAGGGTCCAATCAAGCTCAGATCAAGCCATAAAAGTATATTTGGAGGCTTTGAATTGTTAATTGAATATTCAAATGAACTCCAAATACAATATATTTATAGTTAAATCGAGCGTCTCGATAAGAGAAATCCAACGAGCCTAGGATTTCTAAACTCCAAAGTCAATAAAGCATCCAAATTCTGAAAAATATCACCTATGATCAAGGTGGAATGGAAATGGACTTTTTGATTGGATGGTTATGAAATTTATGCGCCAGAAGACCAGGATGCCCCTCCCCAAAAGGCTATAAATAGGTCCCTGAGGAAGAAGAAGAAGAATTCCAAAGCCTGTTGTGGAAAGAAGATATTGGTGATAATCTCTGTTTTTGTATGCATTGACTATCACCCGTCGGCCATCGTTGATAACAATTGTACATCAACGCTTGCTATCGCTGGCTACCTCTACTTGCAACCGTTTTAGTCCAAATACGGTTGTTGTGTCTAACACCTGTATTGAAAACCAAGCGAAAAAACATCGATCGTTGTCGACCATCGCCAGCAGTTCGCGACCACCAGCAACCATTGTAGTTCAAATATGATTGTTGTGTCTAACACACATTTACTGTGTTGTGCAAAAACAAGTGTAATTTTCATTGTAAGATTGTAATGTCGTTTTTTTTGTTGCGGGAGAAGGGCACATCTTGTACTTACAAACGCATAGTTAATTATTTTGATTGGGGAATGAAAATCTTATACTTCTACTAGGGCTTTGATTTCACTAGAAATTAAAATTACACTGAGGAATAGGATCACATAGATTTAAGAAAACAAGAACAAAATATTCGAATGGAAGCATGATAAAAAACAATCCAGAAAAACACACTAGAATTTAACATGGAAAAACCCCAGAATGGGAAAAAAATATGGAGCCATACCGCTAAGAAATTTTCACAATCAAATTTAAAAATTTACAAAATACTTACTCAGATCTCCTCTTCATCATCGACCAAACTTACAAAACTTCCTCCAACCCCTTTCTCTCGTTCTTAGAAGAGAAAATAATCTTGAAATCCTCATCTCTGATACTTCTTTTCTTCATGAGAACCATTGTCTAAAGAACCACATATGAGAGTGTCATCCTTCATCGCTCAAATGGAGGATTTAAATTGAAACAGGAGAGTAACTACTACATCTGGCGCAAGAATGTCGCGTCTCCTATAACCTGTCACATAAGCTTCAAATAGACTGTTCGGGAGCACTGTAGACCTCGTTGTGAGCATGTTGCGCCTCTATTTGTAAGCGCAGACTTATTTTCCAGGCGCAGGTGCGCTGCTCTAGAAATACCTCTTTTGTTTGCTCGACTTCCTTGCAGTTGTGAGTGCTCTTCCAAGCTTCACACCTCAATAATCTCTCACTTAGAAACCGAAAGCATGCAACACCTATCACCAGATCTGCACCTTCATATGTACCATTTTTATATTCACACACCGTAACGTGACTCACCCCCAGTCTCAAACTTCATGTACACCAACTGAAGTGAAGCATCACTGCAGTTTCTCGATAGTCACCACCTTCATCAACATATTTGCAAGATTCTCAGCTGTGTATCTTCTCCTGATGAATTTCTAATTCAAATAATCCCAGAAGTTTCACCTAAACTCATCTGAGCCATACCCGATGATGGTGCACTTGATAGATTTCGAGTTAAGCGTATTTTTGGACCCTACATCAAATGCATATATGCATAACACCCAAGTATATTTAAATGAGATAGATCTACCTCATTTTCGCTCTAGACTTCTTTAGGCAAGCCTTTCTCCAAAGGTACCGATGGATCACGGTTAATCAGATAAATGATATTATTTATTCCTTCAGTCTAAAGTTATTTTGGGAAGCCTGCAAACAGCCTCGTACCCTTGGCATTCTTCGTGATTGTTCTATTCATGCGCTGAGTCACATCCCTCTGTAGCACATAAATTCTTGCGCTTTGATCATGGTACTCACCCCCATTATCTAATTTGAGACCCTTCAGCTTCGAACTTGTTTCATTTTCGGCCATAGCCCTTTATTTATTAAACTCTTCAAAATTGTCAGGTTTTTTCTTTAACAGTAAACTCATACATTTCTCATGTAATCGTCAATAAACATGACAAAGTAGTGGGATCTTTTAATGAACTGAATTGGAGTAGTATCCTATACATCAATATGCACTAACTTTAGTCTTTTTTATTTCTTCACTGTCTCATTTTTAGACAATGAAAGTTTTTTTTGCTTTTCATATGTACAATCCTCACAGAAATTCAGATCTAAACCTTGAAGTTTGTTCTGTGACTATAGGGATTCCATACATTTCTTGCTTATATGACCAAGTCCAAAGTGTCACAGACATGCATTGACTATGCTTCCAGCTATATCAATGAGATCAAGCATTTCATTGAGCAGGTAAAGAGTTCTTTCAATGTTGCCTCGATCCATCAGCCGTCGGTCAATTTTCATGAATCATCTGTGAAAGTAGTCACAAACCCTAACTTTGCGAGTTGGCTCATAGAGATGAGATTTTTCTTCAAATTTTGATAATATCTAACTTCAGTAAGCTTCCAAACTATTCCAATTTGCAACTTGTTATCGACATCACTATTTCTTACGATTGTAGGCTTGTTGTTTCCCCGATAAACCTTCCTTAGATAACTCTTAGTGTAAACTTTGAATACCTCTTTTTTTAGGGCATGCATGAAAAGAGACACCTAAATCTACTATCCAAGATTCAATGCTGACTAGGCATAATACCAGGGAGTCACCCCGGATTTCAACTGTATAAGTATTTATCGAGAGATTTTTTCTTGTCCTCCAAAACCAGGTTTTTTTTGAGCTTTACAACCATTTTTGGCATACCATTTGTTTCCATAGTTTTAGCATTCTCCTGTCTTTTTTTGTGCTTGACCCAAAAGTGTCTTTTATGGACTTGAATTTGCTCTGCCTGAATTCCTATTTAGATTCATTTCTCTGTTTTTCACATTCAATGCAAAACCTGAAGTTTTAACATTCACTAACGTTCTGCAAATTTTTTCGTTTAGCACTAACCTCATAATGTCATCGAAGTTCAACTTCATGTTTCCAGAAGTGTTACTCACCATGGTGACCAAACCATCCCAGCTGTCCGATAATGAAAAAATTATCAGTAGTGTTTTGATCTCATCATCAAACTTGATCCTCACAAAACGCAGCTGACTCGTTACATTGTCAAAATTAATCAGATGTTCTGTCATTGAACTGTCTTCCACCATCTTCATGTTGAATAGCGTCTTCATTAGAAAAATTTCAAGATAGGGTGTTTTCGTACATCTTTGTCAATGCCACCATGAAATCCATCGTGGTTTTCTCATTCACTATATTGAACACAATAGATGAGGAAGGTGATAAATTAATTTGTTTTAGGGCTATATGATATAACACTTCTCATTTTTTCAGTCATAGACCCATCCTTCTTTATGATAAACTATAATGCTTTTTTCTGACACAACAAATCCTCTACTTGCATCTTCCATAATGTGAAGTCCCATTAAACTTCTGCATTTTGTACTTTGCTTTGTTGGTCATTTCTCCGACTCGAATCAAACACTTTGCTCTAAAATCACTTTGTTGGGATGGAAATCTTATATTTCTACTAGGGCTTTGATCCAATTAGAAATCAAAACCACACAGCCTAATAAGATCACACTTATTCGAGAAAACTAGAACAAAATATTCAAATGGAAGCACAAAAAAAAAAATCTAAAAAAACACAACATAATTTAACGTGAAAAAACCCAATAACGGGAAAAAACCACGAAGACACACCATCAAGAAATTTTAATTATAAAATTCAGAGAAGTTCAAAATACTTGCTCAGATCTCCCCCTATAATCGATGGGACTTACAGGACTACGCTCCAAATCCTCTATTGATATGACAATAGAAAATATGTTGAAATCTTCCTCTTAGGCACTTCTCTTCTTCCGGAGAACCCTTTTCAAAAGAACGGCATGGGAAACGAGAGGAGGGGGGGGGGTACCGTTGCGCAGGCAAGCCTATGTTTGTAGGTACGGGCACTCTGTCACGACGCAGGTACACTGCGCCCAATATACCCTTGCTGCTTGCTCGCCGTCCTTGCAGCTATTGGTGCTCTTCGTGGCTGCACACCTCTAGCAACATGGTTTTTTTTCTTTTTCAGGATTTTTTTACATAAAAAATTATCTGGTCTCATTCTTTATTTCTCTTTATACGTGTGCTTTGGATCTTCGTACAATTCCAGGACATTAAAACACAACACTACAACCACGAGTTTATCATCACACAACAATTATCGTTATTCTGGTATCATGATTCCTCTAATTAATTTTTGTTGAGTAAGAGATGTTAAAAAAGATGAATATTTCTGACTATGGTAAAATTGACGCTGCAAACTGAACTATAGATTGGTAGATACACTAAAAGTAAACTAAATATCCTTACCTAGTTCATTAAAAAAATAGTATTTTTTTTAAAATAAAATGTCCTCTTTTGTAAGCATTATTTTTATTTCCCTGTTAGGTGGTCTCAGTAGCAGCAGTCAACGGAGGGAGCAATCTAGACCTGCTCCCGGAATCTGTCATCCTTGGTGGAACTTTTAGAGCTTTCTCAAATTCCAGCTTTTATAAGCTCCGGCAAAGAATAGAGGAGGTAAGAATTCAGTTATTTTAAAGCATTCTTTACTTTCTAGAAGATATTGACAACCTTATCTTAACTTCAACTTCCAGGTCATTGTAATGCAGTCTAGTGTATATAAATGCACTGCATCAGTAGACTTCTTTGAGAATGAACGATTCTACCCTCCCACTGTCAATGACAATAAAATGTATGAGCATGTGAAGAATGTAGCCATCAGTCTACTCGGTTCAAAGAATTATAAGGTGGTCCCTCCAATGATGGGTGCAGAAGACTTCTCTTTTTACTCAGAGATTGTACCAGCCGCCTTCTATTACATTGGTGTGAGGAACGAATCCTTGGGTTCCATTCATACAGGTCATTCCCCATACTTCATGATTGATGAAGATGTGTTGCCAGTTGGAGCTGCAGTTCATGCAGCCATAGCTGAGAGATATCTCTCAGAACTTTGTTAGAACTCACCTATGTCTTCTTTTTTATGGGGTTGGAGTGGTAATCAATACCATGAGTGCTCTCCAAATTTTGTTTGGATTGTTTTACGTGATCCTTTTTTTATGTGGAGAGGAAATTTTAAGGTTTCTGTTTACTTTTGAAAAGGGTGGATAACAGCTACAACATCAGAAGCAGAAATACTCGAATTAAATCTGGAGGAAGGTGAAGTAACTACATTGCTTTTTTTCTTTCTCCTTTATCGGTTTACTCTGCAGTTCATGTAAGTTTAGCAGTTTTAATTTTGTTTTTGTACACCAACTGATATAGTTGGCTCAAGTAAATGGGGGCAGGTAACATGGGAAAAGAGGTTTACAGCAGTTTATAATATATTTCCATTTTGGTTGTCTTGTATAGAATTTAAAATGTATATTCTTGCAATAAAAATTTGAGTGGCTTCTCCACCATGGATTATATGACTAAGACTTTGTTGAGTTGCTACAAATTTCTTACTAAGTTTGCCTGCTCAATATGTGATTCATGTGTCCCCCTTCACAAAATCTACTTTATGTTGCTAGAGTGTGTTTAATATTTACAGTGAAGTTACTGAGTTGGTTCATTAGTGTAGCAGCTTGAGCTTGAAGTGCTGCTATAGGATATGCATCATGAATTTTAGCTATTGGTTTCTTTGATAAATTCCACTCACTTGGCCATCTTTAGATCTAATGGCAGTGGTGATTGACCTTCAGAACTGGGTCATTCCCCACACCATGAGTGTGTTTTAATTTTCAGGTCTAATGACAGTGCTGATCGACCTTCGATATAGTGTATGCATCGTTTCATTTTATATGAAAAAATAGAAAATAAAATAAAATACAATACTTTGAAAAAATGTTTAAACTAATTCAAATTAATTTAACATCTGTTGAGATGTGGGGTCTAGAAAAGCACCCACAGCCGCAAGCAGCAACACCAAACAGTAGAAATGTGCAGCCTACCAATGCCCAAATTGGCCTAGCTATGCCGGATGATGTAACTATGCTGCAATGACATGCCGCGACATCTTCGTTTCT
Organism: Phalaenopsis aphrodite; assembly: GCA_003013225.1. Classification (NCBI taxonomy): domain Eukaryota; kingdom Viridiplantae; phylum Streptophyta; class Magnoliopsida; order Asparagales; family Orchidaceae; genus Phalaenopsis; species Phalaenopsis aphrodite. Next base: position 305,162 of record NEWO01000714.1, read on the forward strand.
TTCGATTCCTCATTGAGCATGTAGAATAATTATGTAGAGGGGCAGCATAACTACGTCGTGTGTGGTTTTTCTACAGTTTGATTCTTATGTCTCGATTCGAGCGACAAAGGGAATTAATCCTGCATGCGGTGTTTCTCGATAGGCTTCTTCACAAAGGTAAATTGTCAATAGATTGATTTCAGAGTAAGGGCCTTTTTTGTGAGATGAAGATTCTTAGCGATATTTTGTAATTTTTAGTGATTGTAAGTAGAAGATATTACTGTGTTTCTCTTTACATTTCTCCCATTCATAGTGAATTTTTTGTTGTGGTGGTGCTCTGTAGTTTTTTTTTCTCATTCTCGAGTTTTTTCCACGTAAATCATGATGTGCTTTTCTTGGATTATTTTGCTATGTTTTTATTCGACTTAATTTGTTTCAAATTTCACAATTTTTTTTTTTATTTTTCTCAGTGTGGTTTTGATTATAAATAAATTAAAGCCCTTGAAGCATATTTCATCCCAACAAGTGGTACCATAGTGAAGTGTTTGATTCAAGTGAGAGCAGTGATAGCGGAAGCTTAGCACAAAGTGAAGAAGTTCAATGATTCGAACTTTGCATTCTGGAAAATGCGAATTGAGGATTTATTGATCATAAAAAGTTATATTTGTCATTAAAAGGAATTACCAAATTGCTTGAATCGATGAATATGGACGAATGGAAAATACCTGATTGAATGGTCATGGGTTTGATGTGTTTGTTACTTTTCTCATCTGTTACATTAAATATAGTGAATGAGAAACCATGCTAGATTTGATGATGAAACTGACAAAGATGCTTGAAAAACCTTCTGCTTCAAATAGATTTTTCTGATAAAGAGGTTATTCAATATAATGATGGTAGAAGGTAGTTCTGTGGCTAAACACTTGAACAATTTAAACATTATAGCTAGTCGTTGTATATTATGTGGGGATAAATTTTGATTATAAAATCGAAGTACTATTAATTTTCTTCATTGAAGGACAGTCGGGATGGTTAATCACGACGATAATTTATTTGGGAATATAAAGTTGAACTTCGATGATATCGTGGGGTTGTGCTGAATGAAGTTCAAAAAAAGACATCGAATGGTGAATTTTTAGGTTTTGCACTGAATATTGAAAACAAGGGAAGAAATTTTGATAGGAGTATTGATGGAGACAGATTCAGGTTCAGAAGAGGAAAGTTCAGGTCAAGCAGAAGAAATGCTAAGGTAAAATGCTGGAACTACGGGAAGAAATATCATTTCAAGAATTATTGTAAAGATTGAAGGAAGGCTGGTGGTGGAAGAGAAGCAATGAATATATCTACAAATATCCCCACTAGGGAAATCTAAGTGAAGTCCTAGTTTCATCCTTAGTCGACATTGAATCTTGGATAGTAGACTAATGAGTCACTTTTATGCATGCACCAAAAAAGAGATGTTTAAAATTACACTCAATGTGATATAGAAAATATTTATTTGCAGGGAAAACAAGGTCTGCAATATCATGGAAAAGGATGATATGGATTTTAATTTGTCAAATGGAACAATCAAGAAACTCAGTGGATTTGGACATGTTCCAATTTTGAAGAGAAATTTGATTTTTGTGCGCTAGTTGACAAAGTCGGGAGGTAACTCGTGGAATGTGACTATGGGCAGTGGTGATGGATCAAGATAATATTGAAGACACTCTTTATTTGATCAAAGAAAATAAATTTTATTATGGCCTAAGGTGGATGTAGGTTTGCAGCATCGCAGGTTTGGCCATATGAGTGAGAAATGTTGAAGTTTCTACTTTCAAAGAACAAATTTTAAGGTTTGAATTGTGTAGATTTGGATTTTGATTAAGATTGTGTAAATGAGAAGCAAAAGAAAGTTTTTCTCCAAAGGCAAATCTATGATGAAGTTATGGAAATTAGAGTTACTACATACTACGTATGAAGTTCTACTTTAGTTCAGTTCATCGAAGGTTCTCACTACTTTGTTACATTTATTGTCTACACACCAGAAATGTATGACTTCTTAAAATAAAAAAATTTGGTGTGTTTAAAGTGTTTAAAAAAATGGAAGGCTATTGTAGAAAATGAGACAACCTTGCAGTTGAAGGTACCTCAGATTAGATTATTGAGGCAAATATCATGATGAAAGGTTCAAGAATTAATAGCTATAGAGGAGGTTATGCATTAGTTTATTGTTCCAAGAACTCTACAACAAAATTGAGGAATAGAATTATCACAAAGCATGTCAGAAGTATGAAGTTGCATGTTAGCTTGCCAAGATATTTCTAGGAAAACTAGTGAACACTGTAGTGTATCTAATCAATCATAGTTCTTCAATACTTCTAAGGGAAGGCTTATGTAAAGTAACACGTAGTGATAAAGAGGTATATCTATCTCTTTTGGAGGTACTTGGGTGTTTTTCATATGTACATGTTGATGTAAAGTCCATAAGTAAACCTGACTCTAAATTTTTCAATTGCACTTTCATTGGGTATGTCTAAGAGGAATTTGGGTTGAAGTTCTAGGATTGTCAGGATCAGAAGTTTGTCAGGATTAGGGATGTTACTTTCATTGAAATGAAGATGTGCAAGGACATAGTCAAAACTCTTGTTGCCCATCAGTTGCTTCTGAAGAGTTCTCAACATATAGAAGATACTGATGATCGAGAGGGAGGAGAAATAATAAGTGCTCGATCAGATGAAGCACAAGAAGTTTCTTGGTCACATGCTTCTGAAATTAGGAGGTCCAACACTACTCGACTGACACATGTATTCTTATTCTTTGTACTGTTTGTTGCTAGCAGATAGTGGTGAACTAGATTGTTGTGAGGAGGCAACTGAATTTGAATATTCGAAGAAGTGCGAGCTTTTTGTGGATGATAAAATGCAGTCCTCGGAGTCAAATCTGATCTACTAAATGACAAAAGAGAACTCTATAACATGTGGTCAATGATGTATTATTTTTCTGTGTGTTTTATGTCAATTTGAATCCTAGGTAACAGTGTAAAAAACTTGACCCGTCCCAAACTTATGCAGTAATTTAGCTTCCAAAATTATGGTCAAAATCTTGATCCAATTTATATTAAGTATTTAATGTGAAAAAATTGAAATCGAAATGTTATATATATATATATATATAAAGTAAGGAGCCAAGCTCCAATTGATTAAAATTAAAGTAAACCAGTTACAAAAGAATAGAAAAGAAAAGAGGGCCTATAAAAGGAGACAACCTCTCAAAACAACAAAAAGGGAGCTATCTGATATAAGGAAGAGGAAGCAAATCACTGGATAGGAAGAAATCCAATAGGGGAGGTATCCTTCTACTCACCACAGATTCTTCAGTATAGAGACCCCTTCTAGCTATATATATATATATATATATATATATATATATATATATATATAATAGTTCACACACTAGTGGTTCTACGCAAGTGCACGTATCACATTAAGTAATATAATGCTTTTTTTAAAAATCCTAATATCGATCACACAGTGAAGCAAAGTAAGAAATTCCTTGGGCTAATTCTAGTTTACTACTATCAAGTCTTAGTTTAAAAGATAGAAATTCTTATGATAATAACATAAATCACAATATTCAAACTATAAAATTAAAGTAATAAAGACAAATTAAAATTGGTTTAATGAATGCTAACAAAAATATAAATAAAAGAACTAAGTTTACTAAACTAATTTATAAACTTCAGAGTTAAATTTATTAAGACTAAACAAAGTTTCGTAACGAAGAGTTCAAATTTAATAATGCATTTATTTCCTTTAAAATGAGTATATGGTTAGTGAAGTAATTAAAATCATTTAAAATTATATATATTAAATTGTATTGTGCCAAATAAGAGCAATCATATTATTTATCCTCTATCAAGCGCATAAAAACATTGACTAATCAAGAGTTTGGTCTCTAATTCTGTGGTTAAGTTGGGAGGATACTGACTCTCTCTCCAGAGCTCTCACTTCTCCCTCGCCTTAGGGCTAATAATCTTGCATTAGTTTCCAATCAACTGGACCAAATTGGGGATTTAAATCTGTCACCTTAAAATCTCCAATTCTGCAAGTATATTTCACTATTTATTTGCACTCAACCCCATGGATTACATTCTAACCTATGAAATTGAATAAGACTCTTACCTTATTGTAGAAAGCATAGCCCTTTCAAATCTTATGTTTCTCAACAAATTTTAACCTTTCAATTGGCCAAATAGAAAAGTAAATAAAGATAAGAGTTCAAATCATCCTAAATTATTGACATTTTAAAATTGTATAAAACAAAATCAATTCTTCACAAAATCAAATCTCATTGTAGGGAGAAGGATAAAGAAGACTACCCATAATTCATGAGAATGATATTACAAAACACACATTTCATAAATAAAAATAAGTTTACAAAACAAATAAAGACAACTTATCTCACACTCCTTCCCAAGAAAATCTCTAGAAGTTCCCTTTAAGCACTTTCTCTCTTTACAATTCAATTCTCTCCTGAAAATGTAATGAAGAAGAAATCTCTCACCTTCCCTCTCCTCTTAAAACCTTAGAAGAAAATTTTCTCTTGTCTAAAGCCTTCCTCTCACTCTCTCACCACACTCATGCCTTAGACTCCTCTCCTTTTTATTTAGGGGCTGCCTCTTTTTAAAAATAATTCAAAATTACCTCCTAAATTATCTTCAAAAGTCACACCTTTTCAATCCTAAAAGGCATGTCCATTCATTCAAGAGACATATATCTTCATTAAAAAGCCTTCCAAAGTAGCTAGATGTATTGATTCACATCATGCAGCGATTGAATCATTTGGAGCCTTCAAAATCTCCTTAAAATTTGTCCCGAACTACGTTAATCCATCTTATATCGTCTTTGGTGCTTGTGGAGCCAGTTTTGGCACCTCACGCACTAGTTCTTTGGATTTTAACACCGCTGGCGCCTGTTCTCTGGATTATGTGCCTTTGGCGTTAGTTTTGGCGCCTTTGGCGTCACCTTGCAGCAGCTCTATTGTTTTGCTCCGTTTGGCTCCGTTTCAACTTCGTTTCGCCCCGTTTCAGTGACATTTCGCTTCTAATAGATATACCTACAAAATAAACATGAAAAAAACCCTTTCTTTAAAGTGTAATTTTATTAAAAAAAATGTGAGAAATGTAAAGTAGATTAAAAATAGAGAAACATATCGAAATGTGCCAAGCCAAAATTTTCTTTCTTGCTTGTTTTTAGTCCAACTTGCACCATTTTTGCTTCATTTTATCTAAAAGTCCATTTCTTGTACCTAAAACCAAAAATATGCAAAATAACTTTGTTTAAAGTGTAATATCATTAAAAATTATTAAAATTGAGCATATAATATATATAAAAAAGTAGGTAATTTTTAGGAGTGTCAAAATCTCCCAAACTTAAACGTTACTTGCCCTCAGGTTACTTTTTTGCTACATAAAAACATGACTTAGGATAGAGATTAACTTATAAACTTCTATACTTTAATTGAATAAATAAAATAGTAAAATTTAGGAAAAACTTTTAATAAATTATATTAAAACTATAAGTATAAGAATACTTAGCAATCAAATCTATGATTTCTGAATCTCCATTCATTTCAAGAAGAACTGTAATTTGTTATATTAAGGATACTTAGAATATCCATATGAAAAAGAATTTCATGAAGACTTTACTATTAACGGTGCTAATACTCAAATACAAGTTTAGAAAATGTAATAAAGTCGTTTCCTCAAGTTGATTCAAGTGAAGCCAATTTTTGATTAGGCATCTCCTCAAGCTTTCCTCACATTCTTTTCTTTTCTTTTTTTATATTCATGATCTTTTCAATCATTTCTTTTTTTTTTAAGTGAGGATTACTATATCTGGATAGCCTTTAATAATTTTGTCATTCACTATCCTTTTCTTAAAGTTAAAACTTTTTTACCTATATTCACTTTATAAATTCATATTAGTTTTGATGATTTTTTCATAAAATCTCATTCTTTTCTTCTTACATGAAATTCTAAGATTCTTAATACTTCAAAAGTACAACTTCATTTACTTTAAATAGAAAGAGATAGTCTTATCTTTTCATACCAAATATCTTTAACTTTAGAATTGACCTTTACTATTAAAAAGTTTTATCTTAATTTACCATATTATATACAAACATAAATATAGTCATTTAAAGTTAAACTCTAATATCCAAGGTCATGTTAAATTAATTTTAAAAATATAGTTAATTGAAGATAAATAAAATTTAGTTTACTTCTTTTTAAAAGAAAATTTTCTTTCCCCCCTACTTGAATTTTTAAATATTTTACACTTTATTCCAAAAATATAGCAGAAAGTAAAAGTAAAAGTTGAATCTACTAACTACTACAAGATCCGGTCAAATTCATATATGAGCATAATCATGATAGAATGACTGCAGGAGAGTAAATCTAGCCTAAAACATGCTTGCGATAATATTAAACTAAAAGAAAGTATGCTAGCTTTAATATTTATTTTTCTTTCTACCCCCAAACTTGATTTTAAAGATGTATAGCATTCAATAAAGAAAAAATAAGCAGGAAGAAAAACAGTTCAGAAATTCTATCTATCACAAGCATCTACAAGTATTCATCAGGACAGAACAATATGCAATAAAAAGTAAGACTAAACTAAAACATGCTCGATAAAATGGAAAGACAGGTCTGAAAAGCAAAACAGGTATCGAAAAAAGTATATATATATATATATATATATATATATATATATATATATATATATATATATATATATATATATATGTTCTCCAAATCTTTATATTATTGTAACAAAAACACAAACACACATGATAAATGCGGTCAATTCTTCCTTTAACCCATTGTATCTCATCAACTTACCTCCAATTTCTAACGGAATCACTAGACAAATATATTGAGTACGTATAAATGATTTTATAAATTCTAATCCCAAAGATAAGATTATTCCTCATATATTGGTTCATGTCACCAACCTCAGACACATCTTATCCTAATAATTAAGCACCTCTAGCAGCTATAAGGATAGTTGAAATTCAACCACTTGTTACTCATTAAATAGGTTAGCTACTCCTATTAAATGAAAACAATGTAAGAGAAAAAAAGTAATAAAAATAAGAGGGAATTGTCACTGTTAAAATTAATGATGTCTCTTATAAAACCTAAGTTCGAGTGAGACCCGAGTCATAGTGGACTCGTCAATCCAACAACTACAAGAGAATATAATAAGAAGTTAAGGAATCACCTCCCTCTTAATACACAAAGATCTAATCAAACCACTGGCAATATAAAGATCTACCAATCATCAATCAAACTAATCAATCCACACTAAAGCAAACAAAATACAACACTTACAATCATGACTCTCCAACACACTAAATCAAACCACAATGATAACTATGGGTTACCTCCCATAAAGCGTTTTGTTTAACGTCGCCAGCCCGACAAATAATTCCACCTGGATCAAAATTACATTGAAGTAATCCTTGATCAATCATCCAATCTTTTCCAGATCCAGGGATTCCCGCAAAGTGTTTGAATTTAAATTCTTCTTTCAGCTCATCCTTTTCAGATTAATTCATATCCTTGTTCCTCATATTTCTTTCTATTTCCAATCTTCTTCTAGTCATTTTCTCAATTTTCATATTAATATCATCCTTAAATTTTATAATAAATGGATCTTTATAAGATACTTCATGATCTCCCAAATTTTGGATCAGATTTCCTCTAGATAATTCAGATTCTGGATCAAATTCTTCCTGGCTACTCTTCTGTTCAAGGTCTTTCAATTCTTCCCCTTGGTACTTAGTAAATGGTGGAGATGATCTTTCTATATTTATCTTATTTTAAGAAATTGGTTTTTCTAATCCCTTAAGAATTTTTTTCATTGGTCTTTCAATTTTCTTATCCTCATCTCTCAACTTGATGTTCTTTTGAAACTTATCCTCAAAATCTTTTCTAAATATTAGTTCGATAATTTTAAATTGCTTATCATTCATCTCCTTAAGGTTTATCTCAGGGTCACTAGGTAAAATTTTTGGGGTGTAACTGTTAATTGCATTAATAATCTGCCCTAGTTGGTTTTCTATATTCTTTATTGCGACCTCTTGATTTTCTAGCTCTCTCTTTTGAATTTCTAACTAACCCACCATTTGAATCACATTCTCTTCTAACATTGACTTATTCTCTTCATTATGTGGGTTGGAATTAAATCTATGATGAAAAGGAAGTTCATTATTATAATAACCATGATTATTGCAACTACATGCTAGATTAAATTGATTATGTTCTCGAAATTGGTCTTCTCCTCCAAAATTATTATTCGTGTTAAAATTCAAAATATTTTCCCAACCTGGATTGTAATAATCAGAATAAAAATTATGTATCTCATGGCCAGTTTCAATCCATTGTCCAAATGAATTTTACTCAATAACTACAATTCCTTGAGGATATCTTTCTATGTATTGATCCAACTTCCTCTCAATATCTGCAACCTCATAAATTAAAATTGTAAGCATATCTTCTTGAAAATTTGCCACTCACTTGGGGTTTACTTATTTAAAGCTACTAGCACTATAATCCAAATCTGAATATTCATTATAGCGTTGATCTGTCATTTCTACATTAAATTCGTGGAGTCTTTTCAAATCTCTCCCAAAAGTTCTATCCAAATCTGACTTGTAAAACTCAAGGTCCACAATTCCTGAAATACACATACAAATCTAAGGACTTAAATAATATGCCAGATATCAAAAATATTTTTAATATTTTGAATTTTCTTTAAAATAAACATATAATAATTAAACACACTATATAATAATATTATAAATTTCAATTCAAAGTCTTATAGGTTTAACGAAAATTCTCTTAAAGTTCTTACCGTAGCTTCCTCGATAACTGTGCTAAAAACTTGATGTGCCCTTAGTGTGTGTTATTTTTTTGCATAGTTTATGTCAATTTAAATCCCCAAAAATAGTGCCAAAAACTTGACCCGTCCTAAACTTACGTAGTAATTTAGCTTCTAAAAATATGGCCAAAATCTTGACCCAATTTATATTAAGTATTTAATATGCAAAAATTGAAATGTTATATGATATATATGTATATATATATAATATTTCACACACTAGGGGTTCTACGCAAATGAACATATCGCTTCAAGTAATATAGAGCATTCTTTAAAAACCCCAATATCGATCCCACAGAGAAGTGTAGTAAGAAATCCCTTAGGCTAACTCTAGTATACTACTATCAAGTCTTAGTTTGGGAGATGGAAATTCATATGATAATAACATAAATCACAATATTCGAACTATAATAATTTAAGTAAGAAAGATAAGTTAAAATGGGTTTCATGAATGATAACAGAAATGTAACTAAAAGAAACAAGTTTACTAAACTATAAACTTCAAAGTTAAATTTACTAAGACTGAACAAGGTTTTGTGATGAAGAGTTCAATTTTAAGAAAATATTTTTTCCCTTTACAATGAGTAAATAGTTAGTGAAGTAATTAAAATCATTTAAAATTATATATATTAAATTGTAGTGTGCCAAATAGGAGCAGCTATATTCTTTACCCTCTGCTAAGTGCATAAATAACTTTGGTTAATTCAGAGTTTGGTCTCTAATTCTGTGATTAGGTTGGGAGGATACCGGCTCTCACTCCAAAGCTCCCACTTCTCCCTCGCTCGAGGGCTAACATCCTCACATTAGTTTTCAATCAATTAGACCAAATTGGGAATTTTCATCTGTCACCTTAAAATCTCCAATTATGCGTCCAACAAAGTATATTTCCCTATTTATTTACACTCAACTCCATGGATTACATTCTAACCCATGAAATTCAATGTGACTCTTACCTTGTTGTAGAAAGCATAGCACTTTCAGTTCTTATGTTTTTCAAGAAATTTTAACCTTTCAATTGGCGAAATTGAAAAGTTAATGAAGACCAAATATCAAATCATCACAAATTATTGACATTTAAAATTGTACAAAATAAAATCAATTCTTCACAAAACCAAATCTCATTGCAGGGAGAATGATAAAGAAGACTACTTAGAATTCATGAGAATGATACCATAAAACACTAATTTCATATATAAAATCAAGTTTAAAAAACAAAGAAAAAAGGAACACAACTTATCTCACACTCTTTGACAAGAAAATCCTTATAAGTTTCCTTTAAGCACCTTTCTCTTAACAATCACAGCCAATTCCCTCCTAGAAATTTAATGAAGAATAAATCTCTCACCTTCCATCTCCTCTTACTACCCTAGAAGAAATCCTCTCTTCTTAAAAGTCTTCCTCGCACTCTCCCACCACACTCATGCTCTAGACTCCTCTTTTTTAATTAGGGACCACCTTCTTTCAGAAAAAATCAAAATTCCCTCCTAAAATTTCTCTAAAAGTCACACTTTTGAATCCCAAAAGTCATGTACATTTATTCAAGAGAAATAACCCTTCATTAAACAGCATTCCAAAGTGTCTGGAAGCATTGAATCACTTCATGGAGCATTTGAATCATTTGGAGCCTTCAAAATTCACTCACAATTTGTTCCAAATTGCCTTAATCTTACTTATATCATCTATGACACTTCTGGCACAACACTGCAGTAGCTCCAGCGTTTGGCTCCATTTCAGCTTTATTTCGCCCCGTTTTAGTTGCATTTCAATCCTAACAGATATACCTACAAAATAAGCATGAAAACAACCTTTCTTTAAAGTATATTTTTATTCAAAAATATGTTAGAAATCTAAATTATACTAAGCATAGAAAGACATATCTAAATGTGCTAAATCAATATTTTCTTTCTTGCTTGTCTTTACTCCAAGTTGAACTATTTTTGCTTCATTTTCTCCAAAAGTCCATTTCTTGTACCCAAAATATGTAAAATGTCTTCCTTTAAAGTGTAATATCATTAAAAATCATTAAAATAAAGCATAATATATAGAAAAAAATAGGTTATTTTTAAGTGTGTCAGCTTATAAGCTTAAAGTTGATTCAGATGATAGTATGCACTACCAAGGGAAACTATTGTGAAAGTGTTCCAATAGAATGAAGGAGTAGACTACACTGAGAGTTTTTTCTTCTATGGGTAATAAAATAACCGTTAGGTTGTACTAAGTTTGGTAGTAGGGGAAGATCAACATATGAAGGAAATTGATGTAAAGACAGTTTCCCTACATGAAGATCTGGAAGAGGAGTGATATATGGTGCATTCATTGGGTTATGTGGTTTTAGGGAAAGAAGATTTTATCTGAAATTTGAAGAAGAGTCTTTGGCTTGAAGCTAACCCCGAGACATTGATATGTTTAAGATAGATAGTTGGTGTATAAAGTGCTAGATTGACCACTATTGCTTCATCAAAAACTTTGGTAATTAGCATGTCATGATTCTTTTGTATGTTGCTGACATGCTAATTACATAAATAGACATGGTGAAAATCAATGAATTAAAGGTGTAATTATCTAAAATTTTCTCAATTAGACTTTATCAAGAAGAATCTATAAAAGTTCAATATGGGCGAGACAAAATCACTTAATTGCTTCAAGCTATCTAAGAAATTATCGTTTAATTTTGAAGCAGAACAAGTACAAAAGGGGAGTGTCGTATGCTTCAAAGTTGGAAAATCTGATATATGTTATGATTTGCACAAGACAAAATATTGTATATGTAGTGAGAGTGATTGGCATGTACATGAGCAATCCAAACAAACATTATTTGGAGGTGATGAAGTTGATTATTAGGTATTTAAGGGGAACAATCAATAGAGTACTTTGTTATGGAAGTGTATGGATCAATATATAAGGATTTATAAATTTAGAATTGATAGAAGATTTGGATGGTAGAAGGATTACAAAAGGGTATATGTTCACTTTAGGGAAAATAATGGCGAGTTGGGTTTTTATGCTGCTGAAGATTGTTACACTTTCGATTATGAAGACTAAATACTTTTCTATTACTAAGGCTAGTAAGGAGATGATTTGATTATAGAGCTTTATTACATAATTGAAAATAAGCAAGTGATTAGAAAGATTCATAGTAACAATATAAGTATTATTTATCTTGCTAAGAACATCACTTATGATGTCTGAATAAAACATAGCCATATGAGGTATCACTTTTTTCGTTCTCTCTTAAAAGATTGGTTCTACCCCAGTTTAGGGTGGGGGGGGGGTTCTCTTTGATCACTGTCAGTTCCATGCTCTCCTCGACACAGAGCTTTTAACTTCCATGTAGATTCGAAGGTTCAGACTTGTTCAAATAACCAAGCGTGTCACCAGAGGTTTTAAGATAGGTTTAATTATTTGCAAAAAGAAAGTGTTGGATATCAACTCTATTCTGTGAATAAATTTGACAGGTCAGTTCCCCTATTTAAACCAGAGGAAAATAAGATTTAACATAGTTTTATGGTCTTCTTCTTCCTATAGAGGCAAGCTCTCATAGTTAATTACATCTTAAGCTATCGAAACTACTTAACAAAACTCTCAATATAGGCTGTAGATTTATCCTTAAGAAGTTGAATCTTGTCATTTTTCAAAAAGTGATTTTAATATTTTGTTCTGATGTTTTATTAGAAAGTGAAGACCGCACGACATACAATCACATATGAACCTAAATGTGAGGATTTTTGTCGTAACTAGATAAAAATCTTTGAGTCCTAGGGTTATGTTCACAAAGAGAGGTGAAACATTGGAACCTTTAGCTAAATGGACTTATAAACCTGCCTCGAAAGGGCTGCCATCTAAACTACCTAATCCATTCAAAGCCATGCATGATTGGTCTTGATGATGCAAGCTAGGGTAGGTTGTTGTTCATTAAGAGTTGTAGGCCTTCAAACTTGATTATAAATCAAGCTACCTAGATATGTATGATATGCATGTTGTCCAAATACTAATGAAAACATATTTTGGGATTTCAAATTTGAATGTTTTATACCTCACCACACTTAAATGTTTAGTTTTGATTAGTGATGGTTGCATTGAAGCACACTGTATATTGGGTTATGCAAGTCATTGATGATGAATTCATGTAAGAATTGTTTCAAAAGGCTAATTTGTATGCATAGGTAGAACCCACTCTAAAAGGTAGTAGTTCTTATAGGTCAAACCACCATTTCAATGCAATGAGTGAGGGCTTGAAGACAAAGCATAGGAGCAACTTGTTATGCTAATGTCTCAAGATCATGTTATTGCTCATATTCTTAAGTTCAAAGAGAGTTTCTGTTTAATTTTTATTTGATGTTGATCGAGGTTGTTTAGATTTCTGATGTTTCTACGGTTGTGAATACAATAATTTATGTGACTTTTTTAGTTTTGCGTTTCATTTTTAAAAGTAAAGTTGAATTTGTTTAAGTTGGGGTAGAAGATTCACTACTTAAGTGAGCCTACCAAAAATTGATATACAAATATAATATGTAGTTTTAAGTTTATATTTTATGCTTATTTTTGGTGATATTGCACTTTAAAGAAGTGTATTTTCATGTTTTTTGTTGCAAGTATATCAATTTTTGGTATTTGGACCAAAAAGTAGCAAAAAGGAAAAAATTTGGAGCCAAAACAACAAATTTTGGGAATCTGGCATAAGATGCGCCAACATACAGAGAACTAGCACAAGATGCGCTAAAACCCAAAATAACGCGGTCTTCAGCAAGCTAGCGCAAGATGCACCAGATTGGCGCCAAATGTGCCATTCGACAGTGAGCTGGTGTAAGATGCATTAGATTTGGCGCAAGATACACCATAAACAACTTTTGCACATTAAGGCGGTTCAAGTCAAATTTTGTGCAAATTTCAAAAGGAACACTTGTTCTAAACACCCCTTAGAGTAATTAAATATTTCTAGACACTTTAGAAGGTTCTCTTATGAAGGGATATGTCTCTTGGATCAATGGACATGTCTTTTGAATTGAAAAGAGATGACTTTTGGATATAATTTTGGGGAGAACTTTGAATTCTTTTTAAAGGGAGGCAGCCTCTAATAAAAGAAGAGGACTTCTAGAGAGAGTGTGTGTGGCATGTGAAGAGAGTGAAAAGAAGAGATAGAGAGAGAGAGAGACAAGTAAAGGGCTTGGAGATTTTCTTCAAGGATTGTAAGAGGAGAGGAAATGTGAGAGATTTCTTCTTCATTACACTTCTAAGAGAGAATTGAGAGTGCTTGTAAAGAGAGAAAGACTTGAAGAGAACTTCTAGGGATTTGCTTGGGAAGGATTGTGACATAAGTTGTGTCTTTTATTTCTTTTGTTTTGTAAACTTATTTTTATATTTAAAATTCATGTTTTGTCTTATCCTTTTCATGAATTATGAGTATTCTTCTTTATCGTTCTCCTTACTTTGAGATATGGTTTTGCGAAGAATTGAATTTATTTTATATGGTTTTAAATGTCAATAATTTGTGATTATTTGAACTGCGATCTTCACTTACTTTTTGATCTAGCCAATTGAAATTGTAAAATGTGTTGAGAAACATATGTTTCGAAAGAGTTATGATTTCTACAACATGGGGAGAATCACATTTGATTTCATGGGAGAGTATGTCATCCATGAATTTGGGTGTAAATAAATAGGGAAATATACTTTGTTGGATGTAGAATTGGAGATTTTAAGGTGACAAATTAAAATTCCCAATTTGGTCCAGTTGATTGGAAATTGATGTGAGATTGTTAGCCCTCAGGTGAAAGAGTAGTGGGAGCTCTGGTGTAGCAACCGATATTCTCCTAGCCTAACAACAAAATTATGGACTAAACTCTGGATTAGTCAATGTTCTTTATGCACTCGGAAGAAAATAAATAACAAGATTGCTCCTATTTGGCAAAAAATTAGTTTATATATATATATATATATATATATATATTTCAAATGATTTTCATTTCTTCACAATCCAAGTACTTATTATAAAGAGGAATGATGCTTTCTTAAATTTGAACTTTCTATCACAAAAACTTTGTTTAGTTTTTGTAAGTTTACTTTTGAAAGCATAGAATTTAGTTTAGTTAATATTGTATTTCAACGACATTTTAATTAGCATTCACTCTAGTATTTAATATTCAAATTTTGCACTTTACTATTTTTAGTTTTAAGCATTGTAGTATACATTATAATCTTAAGAATTTACTTATCGGTATTTCCAACTTTCCCGTAAGAAAGATATCTAGGACTCCATTAGGGCCCTTTATTACTTGGGTGATACGTATACTTGCATTATTTTTAAAGGAGATTTGCCAGTTTAAAAATTTTTAAAATATAAAACTATTTTCATTGAAGTTATTTTGGTTGGGATTAATTTACATATTTGTTATTGTATCTGCCATGTGTATTTTGTAATATTGAAAAATATTTGTAAAATTAACAAACTAAATCCACCCACATCAAATTTTTTTGGCACCATTGCCAGGAAAGTAACAGAAATTATTAGTAACTTATTTTATAATTTATACTATTTTTATTTTTAAAACAAAAAAAAATATTTGTAGTTTAGTTTGAATATTTTCTTATTTAAGTGTGTTTGCTTATTTTAAATTATTTTTTATGTTTGTTTATGCATAGTGTAAGATCTGAGTATTTAGTACCTTACAATTCTAGGTTAAAAAGAACTATTAGAAAAAAATAAAAAAAAAACAAAAAGAGATAGACCATATTAGCAAAATAGCTTGCAATTTAAGTAATGCTAGAAATGAAAATGAACATCATCTGAGACCTCTAAGAGATTATGCTAATCCTACAACAGAATAAATTCATTTGAGTATACAAAGCCCTATTATAGCTGCCAATTCATTTGACCTTAAACCTACTATTATCCAAATGGTACAAAATAATCAGTTTGGGAAAAAACCTACTGAAGCTCCTAATTTACATCTTGCTAGTTTTCTAGAAGTGTGTGCTACTTTTAAATATGATGGAGTGTCGAATGATGCTGCCAGACTTAGATTTTTTCCTTTTTCACTGAGGGATAAAACTAAGATGCGGTTAAACTCGTTAGCAACTGGATCTATAAGAACTTGGAGAGATTTATCACAAAAACATTTTTCTAAATATTGCCCACCTTCAAAAAGTACTAAGCTTAAAAATGATATTACATCCTTTTGTCAGTTTGAAGGGGAATCAATTTATGAAGCATGAGAAAGATTTAATGATCTCGTTAGAGAGTGTCCACACCATGCGTTGCTAGATTGGTTAATAATTCAAACTTTTTATAATGGATTGGTTGGATCTTTTAGATTGATAATTTACGCTGCTGGTGGATCATAAATGTCAAAATCGTTCGATGAAGCATATTCTTTAATTGAAGAGATGAATACTAATATTTTTCAATGACCCTTTGAAAGGGTAAATCCAAAAAAAGTAGCCAGTATTCTAGATTCTGAAGCAATATCTATGTTAGCTGCACAAAATAGCTGCTATGTCAAAGAAGATACATCAATATGGAATGAAATATTCTCAGACATCACCTGTGCTTGAGGAAAATTCATTTGGACAAATGATAAAATCTCAATCTTCTTATGAGACATTAAATTCAATAAATAATCATTCTAATAATCCTTATGCTAATTATTATAATCCTGGTTGGAAGAATCATCCAAATTCTAGTTGGAGTAGCAATAACTCTAGTGCTGCAAATTTGTAATGGGGAAACAACAGTGTGAACCCATTGTGAAACTCCAACAATCAAGGAAATCCAACTTATAAACCTTATTACCCTCCAGGATTTAATAATTTGCAGAATAAGGAGAAAAAGTTGTCAATGGAAGAATTGATATTGTAAATGGGGAGTCAATTACAAAGTTAAGGAGTTGCAATTAGAAACATAGAAAATCAATTGGGATCTATTGTTACCACAGTTAGCAATAGATGTTCAGGAACATTTCCTAATAATGTTGAAGTACATCCTAAATATCAACACAAAGAGCAAATTAAGGCTATTCAACTGAGAAGTGGAAAATAATTAGAAAATATGGTTCAAAATGAAGTGGAAGTTGAAGTTGAAAAAGATGAGGTGGAAAATGAAAAATCTGGTGAAGATTTTCATTTTGAGTCAGAATGTCCTATTAAACCAATGAAAATCATTGTAGAAAGACCACTACCTCCATTTCCTCAAAGAATGAAGTAGAAAAATATACATATCAAATTTTCAAAATTTTTAGAAACATTGAGGAAATTAACGATAAACATTCCATTTGTTGAACTTTGGAACAAATGCCAAGCTATGTGAAGTTCATGAAGGATATAATTAATAAGAAAAGGAAGTTTGTAGATAATGAGACTATTGTAGTCAGTGAAGAGTGTAAAGCTATAATTCATACAAAGATTCCTAAAAAACTTAAAGATCCTGGAAGTTTTATAGTTCGTTGTGCTATTAGCGAAAGATTTTTTTGGAAAAGCTTTATGTAATTTAGGAGTCAGTTTTAATCTTATGCCGTTATCAATTTTTAGAGAGTTGGGTTTAGGAGATATTTCACCTAAAACTGTAGCTCTTTAGTTAGCTAATCGTTCGATTATCTATCCTAAAGGAGTTATAGAAGTGTTTTGATAAAAGTTGATAAATTTATCTTTCATGTCAGCTTTATTGTATTATATATGGAGAAAGATAAAAAATGTCTATCATTTTAGGAAGACCATTCCTTGCCACTAGAAGAGCTTTGATAGATGTGTAGAAAGGAGAACTAACTATGAGAGTTAGTGATCAAAAGGTTACATTTAATATAGCAAAATTAATGAGATACCCTGCAAAAGAGCAAGAGATTGAATGCTTCAGAATGGATATTAATGAATATCTAAGCCATGAATATTGCACAAAAACATTTGAAAGGGAATTTGAAAAGGAATATGTGGAATACCAAGATAAGGATAAATTCAAGATAAATCTATGAAAGTGAGTAAAGAAGATTTGGATTATGTTCAGGAAAAACTTGAAATACTAGATCCTACAAAAAGTAATAAGAATGTGAATTCATCTATTGAGAAACCTCATGAAATATAACTGAAAACACTTCCTACACATTTGAAGTATGTATTTTTAGGAGATTTATCTTCATTACATGTTATAGTATCCTCACAATTAACTGATATGCAAGAAAAACAATTGTTGAAAACTTTGAAAAGATATTAGAAATCTTTTGGATGGACATTAGCTGATATTAAAGGAATCAATCATTCAATTTGTATGCATAGAATTTTATTGAAAGATCAACATGAACCAATAGTTGTTCCTTAAAGGAGATTAAATCTTGTGATGAAAGAAGTTGTTAAAAAAGAGATTTTAAAATACTTAGATACTAGAATAATATATCCTATTTTAGACAGTTCTTGAGTAAGCCCAATTCACTGTGTTCCAAAGAAAGGATGAGTGACTGTAGTGAGAAATGAGAATAATAAATTAATACCAACAAGATAAGTCACTGGATGGAAAATCTGCATAAATTATAGATAATTAAGTTCTGTCACCAAAAAGGATCATTGTTTCTTACCCTTTTTGGACTAGATGTTGGATAGGCTGGCTGGGCACAAAAATTTTTGTTTTCTATATGGATATACCAGTTATCATCAAATACCTATTACTCCAGAGGATCAAGAGAAAAAAAAACATTTATTAGTCCTTATGAAACTTTTGCTTTTTAGCTAATGCCCTTTGGATTATGTAATGCACATGCAACATTTCAAAGATATTTGATGTCAATTTTCAGTGATTTAATTAAAAAAGAGGTTTAGTCTTTATGGACGATTTTTCTATATTTGGAACTTGATTTTAAATATGTCTAAATCATTTAGAGAATTTTCTTGAATGATGTGAAAAGATTAATCTCGTATTGAACTGTGAAAAAAATCAATTTATGGTTGCAGGAAGAATTGTGCTTAGGCATAAAATTTCAGAAAATGACATGGAAGTGGATTTTGCAAAAATTCAGGTTATATCAAACTTACCTCCACCTACTACTATAAGATGAGTTGAGAGCTTTTTAGGACATGCTGGATTTTACAGGTGATATATTAAAGAATTTTTAAAAATTACTAAGCCTTTAGGCCAAAATTTTAAAAAAAGATACAAAATTTGATTTTAACCAAGATTTCCTTAAATTCTTTGAAACTTTAAAGGAAAAATTGATCACTGCTCCTATAATTGTTTCACCTGATTGGGAGAAACCTTTTAAATTAATGTGTGAAGCTAGTGATTATACAATTGGAGCTATTTTAGGATAGAGATATGATAATATTTTTAAAGTTATATATTATGCGAGTAAGAATCTTAATGATGCTCAGATTAACTATACCACTACTGAAAAAGAGTTTTTAGCCATAGTGTATGCTTTTAATAAGCTTAGGTCATATCTGATTGAAGCTAAATGTATTATGCATACTGACTATTCAACTATTAAATATTTGATGCAAAAGAAGGACGTGAAACCAAGATTAATTAGATGAGTACTTATGATGCAAGAGTTTGATTTTGTAGTAGTCGATAGGATAAGGATTAATAATCAAATTACATATCATCTATCTAGGCTAGAAGAGGAAGAAATACTTGATATGGAAAAAGAAATTAATGAAACTTTTCTTGATGAACAACTTTATGATGTAAAAGGATGGGAAATACCTTGGTATGCTGATATTGTAAATTTTTATTGTTAGTGGTATTTTACCATATGAATTAACAAAATAACAGAAAAAGAAATTCATTCATGATGCAAAATCTTATTTTTGTGATGACCCTTATTTATATAAACAATGCAAAGATTTTGTAAAGAGACGATGTGTGCCTTACAAAAAAAATCAGGAAATTATCCAAAAAAAGTCATGATTCTGAATTTGGATGTCATTTTGGGAATAGAACAGTTCGTAAAATTTTGCAATTTAGATTTTATTGGCCTAGTCTATGTAGAGATGTTAATATATTTATAAAAACATGTGATCGGTGTTAGAGAGTATGTAATATTTCAAAAAGAAATGAAATGCCTCTAAGTTTTAATTTGAAAATTGAAATTTTTGATGCATGGGGATTGGATTTTATGGAACCATTTATACCTTCATTCGGATATATATATATATATATATATATATATATATATATATATATATATATATATATATATATATATATATATATATTAATTGTAGTGAATCATGTTTTAAAATGGATTGAAGCAATCACTTTACCTCGATGTGATGATCGGAGTGTTTTAAAATTTTTAATTTAAAATAGTTTTACAAGATTTGGAATGCCAAGCTTAATCATTACCGATGGAGGATCTCATTTTAGAATGCAACAATTGCAAGATTGGTAGAAAAAAATAATATAATGCTTAAATTTGAAACTGCTTATCATCGTCAGACTAATGGTTTAGTAGAAGTATCTAATTGTGAAATTAAGAGAATTTTGTAAAAAGTTTAAATCCTAATGAAATGGATTGGTCTGCTAGATTATATACGGTATTATGAGCATACAAGACAACTTATAAGACACCTATATGAATGTCCCCAGATTAATTTTTTGGAAGACTTGTCAATTGTCAATAAAATTGGAGCATAAAGCTTATAGGGCTATAAAGGAATTCAATTTCATATTGAAAGAAGCTAGTTAGAAAAACAATTATTACAATTGAATGAACATGAAGAAATTAGGAATGAATCTTACAATAATGCTAGGATTTATAAGAAAAGAATGAAAGAATGGCATGATCGGAAGATAATAAAAAAGAATTTGAACCTGGATAGGTAGTTTTATTATACAATACAAGATGGTAATTATTTCTTGGAAAACTGAAGTTTAGATGGAAATGGCCTATGGAGCTGTTAATATTACAGATCCCAATATTACAGATCTGTAAAATTTATGTATATTTATATTTTTGTTTTTATAGAGTTTGTGTATTTGAGAAATTTGAAACTGAGAAAATATTTAAAAACATCTCTATTTACCTAATTACAAGGAAGAATTGAGAATTTTTTGTATCAAAATTGAAATGCCAATTTTTTTTGAACTAGAACAAGATGAGCCACATTCCAGAGAGTTGGTGCATGATGCAATAGACTTCAGAGTTGTAGATCACAGAAGTCAACTTAAGGAGCGGAAAGGTTTTACCACCAAGAACAACTCCAACAGACAAGGAAAACAGATAATGACCCGAGAAGAGATACCCCCACCTCCGCCAGTGGAAGAACCACATAATAAAGATAAAATCAGAGGATCATACAAAGTAGAATACAATGTGCTAGCTCATCTTAGGAAGCTGTTTGCCTGACTAAGCATCTACGACGCTCTGATCCTGTTAAAGGAGATGAGAGAATCTCTGGTTACAGCTTTGCTAGATCCAGAAATTTGCTTATCTCAGTTGGCTAACACATCCTCAGATGAAGTTTTCTTATTGAGAGAACAATCAGGGGTAACTGTTGACCTCACTTTTGGTTGAGGTCTAGAAACTTCTTTAGTATCCTAGGTCTAGCCATAGGACTTTCCTATTGACTAGTCTTAGAAAACTAGAAAAGGTACCCCCACCATTAGAAATTCAAAACTCTTCTCTTTACTTAACTTGAAGTTCCACATATT
>NEWO01000715.1:2639-14533 GCA_003013225.1 Phalaenopsis aphrodite
AGACTGGTTCGGAAATGAGAATTGAAATGTAGGTCAATTCTCAAAAGAGAATGTTGGAATGTAAGGACCGACCTCAAATGTAATGAATCAGAAATGCAGGACTGAGAATTGAAATGTATGTCAATTCTCAAAAGAGAGTTTCAGAATGTAACGACTGACCTCGAATGTAATGAATCAGAAATATGAAAATGAGAATTGAAATGTATATCAATTCTCAAAAGAGAGTGTCGAAATGTAAGGACCGACCACAAATGTAATGAATCAAAAATGTGAAAATGAGAATTGAAATGTCTATCAATTCTCCAAAGAGAGTGTCAGAATGTAATGACCGACCTCGAATGTAATGAATCAGAAATATAGGACTGATTTAGAAATGAGAATTAAACTGTAGGTCAATTTTCAAAAGAGAATGCCAGAATGTAAGGACCTGCCTCGAATGTAATGAATCAGAAATATAGGATTGATTCAGAAATGAGAATTGAAATATAGGTCAATTCTCAAAAGAGAATGTCGGAATGTAAGGACCGAACTCGAATGTAATGAATCAGAAATATGAAAATGAGAATTGAAATGTATATCAATTCTCAAAAGAGAGTGTCGGAATGTAAAGACTAATCTCGAATGTAATGAATAAAAAATGTAGGACTGAGAATTGAAATGCATGTCAATTCTTAAAAAAGAGTGTCGGAATGCAAGAACTGACCTCTAATGTAATGAATCAAAAATGTAGGGTTGATTCGTAAAAGAGAATTGAAATGTTGGTCAATTCTCAAAAGAGAAGGGTGTCAGAATGTAAGGACCGACATCGAATGTAATGAATCAGAAATGTAGGGCTGATTTGAAAATGAGAATTGAAATGTAGGTCAATTCTCAAAAGAGAGTGTCAGAATGTAAAGACCTACCTCGAATGTAATGAATCAAAAATATGAAAATGAGAATTGAAATGTATATCAATTCTCAAAAGATAGTGTCAGAATGTAAGGACCGACCTCGAATGTAATGAATCAGAAATGTAGGGCAGATTCAAAAATGAGAATCGAATGTAGGTCAATTCTCAAAAGAGAGTTTGTAGTGTTGAATTTACAGAAATGTATCATGTGAAAAAGGTTGATCCTGTTGAAGGAGATCTATAAAGCTTTGTGAGTTTTTGTGTAGAATGTGAAATTCTGCCGAGATGTGTAAAGAGTTAGTGTAGATAACGATGGTTGTGATGTGCACACAAAGAGTAGAAAATTCTGAAAACAGAAGAATCCACTCAACATGTTTGTTTTATATTCTTATTATTTTTATTACTTTTAATTTTTCAAAATATGTTTTTAAAGTTTTAATTTTAATTGGTTGATTTTCAAAAGAAATTTTTTTTGTTATTTTCTCATTTGTGATTATTTTTCATTTATGTTTTATTTATTGTTGAAGATTTGTTGTTTCATTTTTTGTTCAATGAAATTTTGAACCATCGCATGGTTCACGGTTTTCATCCATCACACAAAAAGGCAACTGACAAAAAGACACAATTTGAGAGAAATTTCCATTAATTTGCTCCAAAAGAGATGTCATAAATCAAACATAGGCTAACGCCTCAAAAGGTACATTATGTAATCCATGTCGAAATACATTTAGAATCATCTCATGTTGTGAATACATCATAGATTGAATATATTAGATACATGTCATGTTAAAAGAAATAAAGTGAACCCTCTGTACCAGGTATGTTGAGCTCCTGATCAAGCAGACCTTCTAAGTCATGCTCCAGGATAAAAGTTCCCTTCGCATGTACTTAGAGGTACAACCTTCTCACAGCTCAAACGGAAATAACTCCTCCAATTCTGGGTCCTGCTGGAATCCATACGGTGTTTTACTATTGTCCATTCTGTGGAAGGTTACAGACACCCTACGGTGTCGTACTCCTGGAATGCAGTGCTTGGAAATGTCTTCAAAATTGCCCTTCAGGACCAAAACTGAACAAACTGGCAATGGAATATCCATAGTTCCTCTGAATTTGCCAGGGCCGACAACATCAATTTCTTTTCCAAATAGAATATAGCTTTTACTCATGAACGAGACCGTGCAGAAAGGTCTCACAAAATCGTGATGATTGATGTGTGGGGGAATGCAGTCACCTTCTTCATAAATGTTAATGATGCAACTATTAGGAATGCAAGTAGCAGGTAGAATATTCCACTTGACCATTTTCTTGATCATCCTTTTTATCATTGGTGGCAACGGATCCACTTGGTCGAATCTGAGGATCCCAAGCAGATTCCACTGTCTGTCGTTTGTGAAGTTGTAGCAACAGCCGCATTAGATAGTGATTCTTCCATTTCCCCTCATCCATTTCTTTGGCTCGAAATATGTCCATTCCATGAGAAGGCCCGCTCGGCCTCTATCCTTCAAAGCAAAGATACAGTTCAGAATGCTTTTCTCATCACTTTCAGAAAAAACCCGTGTATATAGCTCCAGGCCTTCCAATATGTTAACAAACTTCCCCTGAAATTCTTCATAAAACTCAAACTCTCTTTTATTCACTTGAGTTATTTTGTAGTATTTCATCATACCAGGAGTTGGCAGTTGTTACGGATGTTCCTTCCTTCGAGCATTGGCGGGAACCCAAACTGGCGCTGGTTGATCCAGAACATGAGATTTAGCCTCTAGTGGGATGTATGACCCTAGGCTCCACA
Source organism: Phalaenopsis aphrodite (assembly GCA_003013225.1). Taxonomy (NCBI): domain Eukaryota; kingdom Viridiplantae; phylum Streptophyta; class Magnoliopsida; order Asparagales; family Orchidaceae; genus Phalaenopsis; species Phalaenopsis aphrodite. The sequence continues at coordinate 5,318 of NEWO01000715.1, forward strand.
GTATACATTCGTCTATCCCTAGCGGGATAAATGGCTCATCTGTCACGAAGGCTAAAGTCTGAGACCTGTTACTGCTTGAAGTGTATTCTTCCAATGTACTGAAGTGTTGTAAATGCAGAACGTTGCAATCCTAACATTCTACAAATGCACACGTGATTGATGTCCCGACTGGTACCTCAACGTTGCATGTTGGGCAACCCTTGCATAAGATATCTGGATCTGGGAGCACATCTGATTCTGTCACAAATCCCGACTCTTCATTTGTAGTGAGCAGGTCGGCAAAAGTTTCTCTCAGATCTGGGTCGTAAATATGTCCCTCAGAAATGGGGCTAAGAAAATGTTCATGTCTCTCTGGCGTTTGCATTCCTGTCGCTGAAAGGCTCTCTGCTTCTTTCGGCTGGCATTTCTACGTTGCATCCTGCGGAGCGGAGTAATTAGTAATCGTTCATTACATACAGTTATCAGGTCCCTTATTGGAGTAGCTACCATGGAGGGCAGATGGCTGGGCCCTCCATCAGATCTCGTTCCGCTATCACGTTTTTACCTTTGCATGACACATTTTCTTGAGTGGTTACCCTCAATAGTGAAGGCAGTCCCTCCTTTTTTTCACTGCTGACTACGTTCATTAGAGGACCCTCGTAGTCCATATTGACTTGGTTGAAATCCACGTTGAAATATATGACACCTTCTTGCGGCGTCATCTCCTCATTCAGTGCGAGGTTTCAGCCATCCTGGAAGGCAAAGAACAGCCTCTGTCCTGACATTTTTCTGCAGATTATAGGAAAAATGTCAGTGGGCCAAAGCTTGGCATGAACAAGAATAAAACAAAGTATTTATTAAAGAAAATTTTAGTTTGTTTTGGTGAAGAGGATTATTCATTTTATGTGTGAGTTTCGTTTAATTTAGTAGGGTATTTAAATTCAAAAGTAGAAAAGAGAACGTCTGAAGTTCAAAAAAAAATTTCTCAAAATTTTCATTACAATGAGGTTAATTACAAAATTTGGACCCGGTCATAGACATTTGGCCATATGTATAACCCTAAAATAATCAAAGTTTCAAAGTTTCAAACAAAGTAGAGGCAAGCAGCATTGAACAACATCAGGTTATGTAATAGGTTTTCAGGTATCATCCATTTATCGGTAACATGGGTCTTTCGCCCTGAAAGTCCACTAACCGGTAGGCTCCTTCTGTATAGACCTTCTCAACAACAAATGGTCCCTCCCAAGTTGGCTCAAATTTTCCACCTATTTTGCGGCGTGTAAGAATAGATCTTTTGAGCATAAGCACGAGGTCACCAACTTTGAATATATTTGGGTGGACCAATTTATCATGGGCTTGTACCATCCTCGCATGGTAGAGCTACAAATGTTGTTGGGCCTCTAGTCATTTTCCCTTGAGACTCTCCAGTCCTTCAAGTCTGAGTTTTGCACTTTCTTCCATTGTGAGTTGGTTGGCAACGACGACTCTGGGAGATGGTGTCTGGACCTCTAGCTGTAGTATGGCCTCGGCACCATACACGAGCGCAGAGGGTTTACACCGAGTGGGAGTCCTAAAGTCATCCAGTATGCCCAGAAGGCTTCTAACAATTTGTTGTGTCAATTCCTTTTGTTTTCATCCATTGTTTTCTTCAAAATCTGTACCAGTGTCTTGTTGAAAGCTTCAACCAGACTATTTGCTCTAGGATAGTAAATTGTAGAGTATCTTCAATCTATCTCATGTCTTTTGATGAAATTTTTTATCTTTGTACTTTTGAAAGCTGTCACATTGTCAAAGATTATTCTTCGCGGTTCTCCGAAAAGGTAGACGATTTGGATTTTGAAAAATTGAAGGGCATGTTGTGTCGTAACCTCACGTAACGGTACTGCCTCTGCCCATTTGGAGAAGTAATCTGTAGCGGCAAGTATAAACATGTGTCCTCTAGAAGATGGAGGGTCTATCATACCTATTATGTCCATGCCCCAATACTTGAATGGCCACGACGCAATAGTTGGGTGCAGCACATTTGGAGGCTGGTGTAAGACCGCCCCATGCTCTTGGCATATGTGACATCTTCTGGTTGTATCCATGCAATCGGACATCATTGCTGGCCAATAATACCCGAGTCTTTTGATCTTCATTTTCATTTTTGGCCTAGACTTGTGAGCACCACACAATCCTGCATGTACTTCTTTGACAATATTATGTGCTTCAGCTCTGCTCAAACACCATAGCCACATCTGGTCGAATGATCTTCTATAGAGAACATTTCCTAACAGGGCGTAAGGCATAGCCCTCCTTGTGATGTGGTGCGCCTCAGACTTGTTTTCTAGCAGCTTTCCAGCATGCAAATATTCTACTAATGGCTTGCACCAATCTTTGTTGATGTCTGCAACTGCATTTATTATTTCTTATTTTCCAAGCTTGTGTAGAGTTTCAAAGTCATTTCGAGACAAGACTTGTCTTCCTTGCACCGTGACTTCGATGGAATCCTCTAGGGGACATGTCATTTCCTTAGTGAGTTTTGCTAGAGCGTCGGCATGAGCATTATCTCCCCAAGGAATCTGGTAGAAAGTCACCTCAAGAATCTGCTCCAGGAGCTTCATTGTGTACTGATAGTACTCTGTTAATCTTGGTTTCAAAATTTTGTATTGTCCAGTGACCTGCTGGATGACAAGTTGAGAGTCACCATAAATGACAATGTTTGTTATATCCATTGAGATTGTCAATTCCAATCCGGTGATTAAAGCTTCAAATTCTACTTCATTACTGATGCACGGCTTTGTCAGGTGGTGTGAGAACCTCATCATACCCTTATCTGGCGTGATAAAGATCAAACTGATCCCTGCTTTTCCTGGTATAACTGTGTATGATCATTTGTCTTTCCTGGCTGACGAAGCGCCATCAAAGTACATTTCCCAGTGTTGCGCACAAGAAAATTCCATTTGTAGTATTTGCTTGTCTGGTAACTCGTCATTGAGAGAGGACCCAGCTGACAGTGGATGTGGAGTGAGAAAATCTACTAGTATTTATCCTTTTATATCATGAAGGGGAACAAAAGTTATATCAAATTGCAATATGATCATTGACCAGCTTGCCAAACGTCCGGAGAGTGTTAGTTGGGTCATAAGATATTGCAATGGATTAACTTTCGAGATTAGGGTAATCTTATGAGAAAGCATATAATGTCTAAGCTTTTGGGCAGCAAAAATTAACGTCATACATTGTTTCTCAAAAGGTGGATACCTTATCTCCATTGTTATTAGACGATGACTCAAGTAGTAGAGTGCATTTTCTTTGCCCTCATCATTGACTTGGGCTAAGAGGGCTCCGAGAGAGTCATCCAAAGCTGCGTTATAAAGTATCAACGGTTTCCCTGGGATAGGGGCTACCAAAACAGGAGGTGTCATTAAATATTGTTTAACGTCCTTAAAGGCCCGCTGGCATTTCTCTTTGTGATTCTTCTGAATCTTCATTTTTATTTGTCAAAATCTTGCGCGAGAAGACAGTCTTCTTTGGAGGCGCGTAGTAGGCAGCATCTTCATGGATACCAACTTCATGCACTGAAAATTTTTGTAGGTCTCCCTTGATGCAATTCTCTTGACCATCTTTGCAGTATTTGATGCACTGGTGTAGAGATGATGGAATCATATTGTGCTCATGAATCCATGGTCGATCCAATAGAGCGTTAAAAGGGGTCTTGGCATCAATGATATGAAATTTAGCAATTTTCACAAGTTCTCCAACCTTCATAAGTAATGTAATTGATACAATGGCTCTTTCTCCCTTTTGGTTGAATTCTCTTAACATCACTATATCGGTTGTAAGCTCTTGAGCTTCAATATCAAAATAGGCCAATGTCCGTAGGCTCATCAAGTTAAGAGATGCTCCAAGATCTACTAAAACTCTAGATAACACAAATCTGCCAATGTTGACGGAGATGTAGAGCGGCCGGTTTTGGTCGGTGGTACCGAGCAGCAAGTCTTCAACTGTGAGGGTTACCCCTGACTGTTCTCTCAATGAGCAAACTTCATCTGAGGATGTGCTAGCCAAGTGAGCTAAGCAAACTTTTGGATCAAGCAAAGCTGTAACCAGAGATTCTCTCATCTCCTTTGACATGATCAGAGCGTCGTAGATGCTTAGTCGGGCAGGCAACTTCTTAAGATGAGCTAGCACGTTGTAGCTACTTTGTAGGATCCTCCAATTTTATCTTGATCATGTGGTTCTTCCACTGGTGGAGGTGGGGGTATCTCTTCTCGAGTGATTATTTGTTTTTTTATCTATTGGAGCTATTCTTGGTGGTAACACTTTTTCGCTCCTTAAGTTAACTTTTGTGACTTCTTCTTCTTGAGATTTCATTGTTGAATCTTCCGGTGTCTCTTCCTCTCCGTTGGAAAGATCTGAGTTGATGGTAAGCGGTGTACCATGATGCTCGAGAATTGGCTCCTCGTTATCGGTGTTACGTAAGTGATATCATTGATGTCTTCTTTGGACTTGACAACGAGTTCATCAGACTCGAGTACGTTTGAGGATCATTTTAGGAATCGAGAGCACAGCTAGATCAGTCATAATCAGTTAGGTTATCACTAGAAACAGTCAAAACGTAGCTGAAATCACAATCATTATGATCATACGACCCCGGAGGGACAAAAAGATAATCATACAAAGTCAAGTGTTCGAGGATTTTCTTCCCCAAATCTGAGACAACCAATCTAGTAGAGGCAGCCCCTATCCTACCTCCCGTGCTATCAATCTTGGCAGTGACGCTTTTCTTCTTCTTGTTCTTTGTCCTTGACGATGACTGATCTCTTGATGAAACCTTCATCTTGGGCTCGGCATGTTGCGGACTCTGAATGGGGGCTTGTTTTGATGCAAACTGCATCTTGTTCCGTATTTTCTTGGACGATCTGCTCTAGACCTCATTCCATTATTCTTTGGTATTTGTAGAAGCTTCTTTTGATGAATGTTGTGTTTGATTAAGGATCCTCTTGAGTTCATCCCAAGTTGTACTCCATCCATCTATTCCGGCATATAGATCAATTAGGGAGATTGGCTCGGCCGAAATCATGTTTATGGAACCTTTTTCAGGTTCTTTTAAATTTTCTTTCAATATTAAAATGTTTTCTTCCTTGAGGTTCTTCTCGAGCCAGTCCTTAAAGCCAAAATACTTGTTTATAGTGTGCCCAAGCAACCGGTGGTATGGGCAATAATTTGGTTCATTCTTCTTATCCACCTCTTCGGGTTTCTTTGGATCAGGTAGTTTGGATTCTAGTTTCTTCATCAGGCTTATGAATTTTTTTGGTATGGCTTCATCCTTGAAAGAATACAAAACTTTCTGTCGCTCTAACAGGGATATTCTTTTACCCACTGTTTGAGGTGATCCCTCCTGAGGAGGATGTTGGTTGGATTGGCTGCTCTATTTCTGAGAGTACTGTGACGAAGATTGGCGACGTTCTTCTACATATATTTTTATCGGATACTTTCCTTTGTCGACATTCGCGACTACTCCTGATTTCTTTTGGAACACTCTGGTCACCTTACCTATTTCATGTGGCTCCATGTGCTTCATTTCTTCTTGAAGACTATTGGCTTTACTGAGTAGCTTCTCGAAGGATTTGATGGTGAGTCCCTTAAGCATGAAAGCTACTAACCTATGAATCCTCTTGAGTAGAATCTCAATTGCTTGATGTTCGTGTAGCTGAGGTTCACATTTCATGCTAAGGTTTCTCCACCTCAAAATATAGTCTGCCAAAGTTTCGTTGGGCTTTTGCTTCTCCATCATGAGCTCTTCAATAAACACATGATGTTGCGCCCCGGCAAATCTTTTCACAAATAACTGTTCCAACTCAGAAAATGTTTTAACTGACCCATTAGGCAAGTTAGTGTACCAGTCGAAAGCAATTCCTGACAAGCTGCTGACGAATTGCTAGCAGAGTAGAGCTTTATTATTCCTCGTGTTGCCACAACTGGCTCGGAAATGTGCGATGTGCTGTTTGGGATTTCTAGTCCCATCGAATATCTTGAAGTTTGGGGCCACAAAACCCTTGGGGAAAGGTACGACATCGAACTCCTCTGGGTAAGGTCTACCCTTTAAAGCTGATGCACCGACCTTAGATTGAGCTAAGGCGTCCCGCACTTGTTCAACCATTTGCTTGAATTCCTTTTCTGGCATGGCACTTGATTGAGAATCTTTCTTTGGTTGTTCATCTTTGTCTGCTGAAGTAGCCTCTCTTCTTTCATCTGTGATGTGTATGATTTCTGGCTGATTAATCTCTGGAGAAGCCAATCTCTGTGCTTGTGATTGCCCCTGAATAGTGGACATGGTGGTCATAGCTGCAGTCGTCTCTTCTAGTCTTTTCTCCAGTAGACTGAATTGCTCATCCCTTAGGAGGATAACCCTACGCAGCTCATCTACGGTGTTCTCTTCGGTGTGCGCGCAGATGTGATAACTCTGGTTTCGATCACATGGACATCCATGAAATCCTCCTCCAGGTAATCGTTGTAATCAAAATCTTCATTGTCACTATTGAGGGAAACTCCGTGCTCTCGAGCTAACTCGGAATTTTCAATCCTGAGTTTCTCAACTTTCTCTTCAATTATTAATTCCTTGATTGCTTTAAGATCTGGCAGACCTTGGTGGATATCCTCTACTTGTTCCTTCATCTCGCTGGCTATTGTCGAGACGATGTCAGATATTTCAGGCATTGGTTTTACTTCCTGTCCTACAGGCTCACTGAACTGTATCGGTGCAGCGACCTTGGGTACCCATACCCCTTTCTTTTTCGACAATAATGTCTCAGGACGGGGCGTATTAATAGAAACATCGATTTGTCGAGGGAAAGTATGTTCCCCGTGGTGTAGACCGGCTACAATGTCAGGTAATCACTTTGTCTTTATCTCTAGGATTGCAAGAATGACAGGTAAGATCTTCAGACCCGCTCTCGACTTAACCGGTCAATGGCCTATGGTCTTGGTGGCAGTATGATCAGTAGTAATCACTGTGGTATCAACTCTGTTCTCTAAGCAGAGCCAAACGGGAATGCGAGTAGGCGGTGCTAAGTTGTCTTACGAGATTGTCTGGCAGATTTGACGCCTTTCAAAATTTCCTTCTTCACGCAAGGGGAAATTGCATCTCCCACTCGTTTAAGTAACTCGCTAACCAAACATCCTTCTTTGGTAGCAAGCCTTCTAAAAACTGCGCTAACTCGAGTGATAGGAGTGAACTTCTTTTCCTCCTCACTGTGTCCATGAAGTGATGGTAATGCGGCAGCAATCCTCCAGATACTCTCATATCCATCAGTATCTGTCAGAAGATGGAATCTACTCCCTCATAGGAGTGAATAAATTTCCGGTAGCACTTCTTCATCTTGATGAGGTTCCTCCTCAATCTCGAGAGCCTGGGGTTTAATGGCCCTCCGAACTCTTCTATTGTGGTTCCTCTTTTGAGTTTAGGTCAGTGGTATAATCCTTGAGCTTGACCTGATTTCAAACACGGGTGGTGGGAAAGTTAATCCCTCAGTCGGATCTTCAACAATCATCACTTCCTTCCCCGTAGCAGCAGCGAGGATAGCAGGTTTGGTGGGTGTCATGACGGCAGCAGCTTTAGCCTTGTTGCAGGCAGGGAAGTCTTGAAGGCAGTTCAACATGAATTCTGCATACGGTTCTTATATTTCCGGAGCAGCAATCTTCATTACCACAAATGGGGCTTTCCTGAGGATGACCTTGAGATCTTCAAATCCGGCTCCAAATTTGATGGTAGGAGCGATTTTGCGGGCTTCGTGACTTATCGGCAGGTTGCACAAAAAAGTCAGCATCGGGTAGGCCATCGTAGTAGGCTTTAAAAAACAGAAAATCTTAGGGTTAGCTATATGGCCAAAAACCTCGTAATATTAGTGCAAACACTGAAAATAGAGGTTGATCTGTAGACCGGGCGCATCTTAATTTATGGGTATTTAAAAAACATTAAGGGGTGTAAAATTTAATTAATGCAAGAAAGTTTCAAAGTGTGCGCATCACAATAAGATTTGGTTTAATTTGTGGAACAGCAAATCAAATTTGGAAGGGAGATGTGAAATATTTTAGGACCCAGTGAGGGACCCAATTAGTGGCAGAAAATGCCCAAGTGGAACTAGTCCACCGACACACCTATTGGGGATCCGACCCCACATAAAAATTTAAAGAGTCCTTAATGGCCTTCTGAACCCCTCTGTTCAAAAATGGTTGAACAGCTAGTCCTGAAGTCCAAGGAGTTGATTATACCTTCTCAAGATAGAAATGGGTAAAGTATGTCAACGGAAGAAGGGTAATTTGGTCCAAGAGGGGCATGGACACATTACCAATGTGTGGATATAATATTTCCTGATTTGTATGAAGAGAAAAGCTTGTCCCCAGCGGAGTCACCAGAAGCTATCTGAGTTATTTTGGGGGTTTGTGGGGAGTTTCCCGTAAGAAGCTGTCGGTCGCCAGAATAGAAATTCCGTCACCTGCTTCGGAAGGACGTTGAAGTATGAAACCAAACTGACCCCATATTTTTTGTAGTTTAAAATGAAAGAGCACTGTACCTCAAATCTTGTATCTATCCCGAAGGATAAACACAAGACTTGAGGATGAGACTCGATCAAATAAACTAAAGAAAGTATGACGTCTGTTTGGTCTGCAAAACATTTGTATTTGCCGACAAGTTCGCCTATTTAATATAAAGGATTAAATAAGGTTTATATTAAGCTGGGTTCAGACATGCTTCCTATAAGGTCAAGCCCCTATATACATCTTAAAAGACCAAAGTCACTTAAGAAGACTCTCGATAAAAATCAGGAAATATTATCTTCAAGGAATTTCAAAGGGTAGGATTTTTCAATGAAATCGAACGTAGAGGTGTGAAAGTGGATTGGTTCAAATTTGGAACATTTTATTGTAGAATCCAAAGGAGGAAGAACTAGGGGATGTCATGGATCCTAGAGGAGAATTTCGGTGACTTCCCAAGCTATCCTAATGTCTGGTTTGAAGTTAAAGGAGAAAATTTTAAGTGTTTCATCCTGCCAATTTTATTAGTTACGACTTATATTCGTGTGAAACAATCACACAAATAGCCTGGAAGATATGAGGATTTAGGTCGTGACAAATGACTACCCCAAAATCTTAAGAAAAGTTAGGGATTATATTGTATAGCAGGGCTATGCAAAGGCCTAAAGAAGATGTGAGGATTTATGTTGCATAAGCAAGCAACCTCGAAGTCCTATG
>NEWO01000715.1:26172-59702 GCA_003013225.1 Phalaenopsis aphrodite
AATCACACTCAATGAAGAAAACATGATTTAGTTTACAATCATTTTAAGATTTAAACTGCAAATTATGTTAAATGTAAAGAATTATTAATAAACTGAGGTATTGGTGGACTATGTTAGATAAAGACGTTCTTAGTTGGGTAATAAATTATTCTATAAAATAATGAAGAATTTTGTTGAGTAATGAAGTATTATGTGGAGCAATAAATTACTAGGTTGATTAAAGAAGTATCGTGTTAAGTAACAAAGTATCATGAAGTCATCTTTTGAGCAATCTATAAGATCAAATCAAATTATAAAATAGGATTTCTTCATAAGTAACGTTAAACGAATTGGGATTCATTTATCCACTGACTTTTCTCTTCCTTTTAAACTCATTTATCTAATACTTTTACTTTCTTTAACAGGTGCAATTACTATGGCTCGTAAATAATCTAATATAATAAGAAAGAACTTTTTTTTATTGAAAGAATGAAAATGAATTTAATCTATTTTTTCCTCAATCTTTGTTATAGCCATTGTTGTAGTTTAAGCAGCTAATGGCCTAGCTATTATTTCGTGGATCCATCATAACAGAAAATCAATTCGAATTAATCAATCAAATTTGTTGAAGAATTAGACATAATTCTTCTATTTTCACATATAAATAGAAATAGAAGACTTTTAGAATTTTAGAATATTCTAAATAGAATCTAATAGAATTAGAATAATAAGATAATATAATTAGAATTCAATATTAATAGAATCTCAAATTCTCTTATTATTATTTACTTATTTAATTTTTTCTTTTCTTTTTTCCTATAGATTTATGATTGAGATTTAGAGTTACTAACCTCTTCTATCACTAACCTAATAACAAACATATTAATTTGATATTTACATTTGATAATTATATATAATATATTGATATTGATATATAATATGTCAATATATCCTTAATTCTATTTCTATAATTCTATTTCTATCTATCTATCTATTATCTATATAATTATTCTACATATATAATTATATAATTAGATTTCTATATACTAGGGTTCGTTAGTATTCTAGTTCTATTGATTTTTAAAACCAAAGCTTGTCCTTTCCAGAATGAATTCTCTCTATTTTTTTTTATTTGATTCAATTCAAAATAGCCCAAACAAATATTTCATAAGATTGGGTTGTTTCAGATTTCTTGGTACTTTTTTTAGCCACACTCAGAACCTAGATTTTGAGAAAAAAGATAACAGTCTTTTATAGGACTTATGGTTCTCAAAATCAAGTATCGACAAACCTAGCCCTTGCCTATGTTTTTGCAGAGCAAGAATTCTTCAAGTTCGATCAACAGGTTTAAGAAATTCTAAGTATTTTTTTGTTGATTAGGCAACACCCAAATTCAAACAGGGGTAGGATTTGCAGTCCCCCGCCTTACCACTAAACCATGCCACCAAATTTCATCCAAAACAGAGAAAGAAATGAAGAATAAAGAAGAAAGAAATTCTATAATAATATCTATGTAAAGTATATAAATTCTATAAGATTCTATTCTGAATTAGATTTAATTCTATAAAATTATATAATTTATTTGAATCCTTAATATATATATATATATATATATATATTATAAATAGTAAAATAAAATATACAATAAAACATATAAAATAATATATAAAATATATAAACAATATATTATATAAGAATAAAAGAATATTCTTATACTTAGATATTTTATTTTATTCTCTTTCTATTCCTCTCATCATTTTGGTTTTGATTTAAATTTTTTACTTTCTTAATTTCTTTTATTTTTGGATCTTAAATCCCATTGTACTTATCCTTTTCCAAAAAAAATTACTCTTTTTTATTGGATCTGATTTATATTCTTTTCTTCGATTAATTTTATTTCAAAACACGCGTTGCTTAAAAACTTATCTTCTCTTTTCACTTTTTTATAAATTCGATAGAACTATATAAAAGTCAAAAGATTCCCGGCTCAGTCACATAGTGTAAAATGCAGCACAATTTCGAATAAATTACTCTTTACTCCATTAACTATTTAATATTTATATTTAATTATTACTCTTTTACTCTTACTTACTTTTCTTACTTTGAATTAGCGAACAACTCTTAATTTTGTATCTCCTTATCTTAATGAATGCAAAATCCGACTAATTTCAGACTAATCATTATAAAAAAGATTGGTTTTCTTTGGTATTGCTCTGAATTTAATTAATAACTTAAGTGAAATAATCATTCAATCAATATTTGGAACTTTAATATTTTATTACCTTAATACACTTCTCTTTTATATTTTCATCTTTTTCACTAAAATATATCAGATCGAAGTAGCTAAAAGTTCCAAATGGAATTCAGAATATTACTAAATTGTCAAAACTACTTCGATAGACCGTTTTTCCCTTCTACCTTATGTAAATAATTATGTATAAGGTTTTAGTATTGTGTTTCCTTGTTTATAAATTATAAATTATTCTCTTTTTTTATTATATTCTTCTATTTCACTCAATTCACAATCAAAGACAAAATAGAAAAAGGACTTATATAAGAATCCATCTAAATGTAGTGGGCTAGAAAAAAAGAGATAGGGGTAATTACCATTTAACTAGTAAATAACATATACTTTTTTTCTTCTATAACGTAAATCACTTGCACTTTTTATTCTTTTTTATTCTATTAAATTGTACTCTGAAACCATTCTTCAAAACATACACAAGGATTGATACTCATAGGTATTACATATACATGATCTCCAACCCTTCTTTATCTTCCAAATTCTGCAATATCATATATATTTCTTCATATATACATACATGTAGCTATTTGCATTCTCTTCTCCAACCCAGTGGATTATATTGAACCCCGAACCTCGACATTGCTTGAATTGTGATAAGCTTCAAAAAAGACTATTTTGAAAGTGAGTCAATGACGACCCTCCATAGATTCACCTATATAAAATTCGTTAATGTACCACTAAGCCATTTCTTATTAACATAATGACATCGAACCCTTATTGTTGTTGATGCTACTAATCCACTACTTTCTTTTTGGTGCCAATGATTAAGAATCTTTTTCCCCTACTTGTTGCATCAAAAACTAAATCATAGGCTTCTGATAAAAAATGAGCAGTTATAGTATGATTCTTAATATGAATACCTTTATGCTTTGCTAAGATGTAAGGAGTCATTCTAGGATTCCATTTATTAGTAGCATGACCAAAATGAATCCCTGCTTCATCATTTCTTCCAAATTGATGTTCCAATATCGTCTTCCCATTTTCCCACACTTTCTCTTTTTATTTTTTTTTTTTCAAAGAGATTCAGTACCTAATGAAATAATGAATTGTTCTGACGGAAGCTTCTACCAAGATTAACCATTGATTTATGACCCAAACCATGAATTTCATTCATTCTTTTTTATTTCCTTGATTATGAAATCCATAATCGGACCAGAGAGTTAAAATAAAAAAGAATAAACCTCTTGTTAGGATACCTTACGTAAGAGATTGGTCTAATGTCTCATGAAAAGTTTTTTGGCACAAGAAAAAAATAATTCTCTATGGTGTAGCAAAATATCACTCATTTCCAACTAGAATAGATTCTTTCTTTTGATTTTCAAACAAATGTTTTTGTTTTGCTTTGAACGATGTACTAAATTATTAAATTCGGTACCAACTGGTATAATCTCCCAAAACAACGGGGATTCGACTTTCCAAAATTTGCAAGCATATCTTGGCGAGCAATGTATTTAACTTCAAAGATGTACCAAACCATCCTCGTACTCCCCCTGGAGACTGACGAGGCAACCTTCTCCTCCAGCTCGACAACCTTCTTTTCCAATGAAGCTATGGTAATTTATGATATTGAAGTTGATCCGGGGCAAGTGTTCGGATTTATTATATCATAAAGAATAGGTGCTCAAGGGACCTACTCTCTTGCTTTTCCAGGATTAGGATAACGAAAAAATGATTTTTTTTTGCAACCTAACTTCTTTGTATTTAGATTCTGAATGGCAGAGATCTAGAATTACTTTCTTTTATTTTTTTATTAAGAATTCTTTAAATTTTAGATAGGTACTAAATATTTAACAGAATTATGATTGTACAGAATCCCTATAGGTTCTTTATTAAAGGTCAATACTACTTCATTTAGTACTAATAGTTGGCATATGGGAAAAACACTACACATAGGAATCAACAACACAAAAACTTTGTTATAAAAAACCACTTTCCTTATCAGTACCAGGTCAAAAAAGAAGGGTTAGGAAAACAAAGATCCATCTCATTCGTACTTTTGGTACCGGTATAACCATCAAAGACCATTGAAGTGACTAATTCCTGGAAATAATAAGCGTTGAGTACAAAGAAATCTTTGGAGTTACCTTTTCTATCTAGCACTAATATGATTGGTGTTTAAAAAAACTTCTTGTGGGAAGGCTGGTTAGGAATTTCTTGTAAAAATACCAGCTCCTATCAATTTATAATGAGAATAATGAAATTTTTATTACATGAATTATTCCTCTTAGTACCATGCGTAGAAGGATGAGATGAAAATCTCACGTATGGTTCTGGAACGAAGATTCTTTTACTAGAATGACGACCGTAACGGATGTCGGCTCAATCCGAAGGAAATTATGCAAAAATTTTACAGAATTATTATGAAGTTACGCGACCAGAAATTGATCCCTATGAACGAAGTTATGTACTCTATAGCATAGGTCTTCAACAAATCTTTCAGGATTGCATCATAAATTCTTTTTCTTAAAATAAAAAAAATATTATATAGGAGTTATACACATCATCATACATCTTCAGCAAATCTTTCAGGACTGTCCATCATAAATTCTTTTTCTTAAAATAAAAAATGTTATAAACCTAAAAAAATCCTTTGGCTTTACTTTCATTTAGATGAAAAAGAAATTCCCATTAATGGATAAAAGTTCTTATTTAACTAAATATTTCATTGAAATATTCATAAATATTCAATTCTAATAAATTAGAGAATAATAAGATAATTTGTAATTTTAAAATATTCTTAATAAGAAAAGTATACAAATAGACAATATAAATTCTTATGTAATAGTTAAGTATTTATGTATGAATATATTCTAATATAAATATTTCCTAATATATTCATATTTTCTCATTTTTTTCTTTAGATTTATGAAATATGATTTTCTGGTTTGAATATTATGATTTACTTTTTTTTATCATCTCCAATTGAATCTAATTTTCATTTAATTTAAAACAGAGAGAGAGTTTGAGAATAATGTTTTTTGGATAAAAATCGTGATAATGTATATTTTTTCCTCAAATGTGCTATTGAGGGATAAAGTATTAAATCTTTTTAAGAAAAAAAGTTTTTTTATCAAAATATGAAAAAAAAAAGGGAAAGATCGTTTAACTATTGAAGTTGTTAATAGAACGAATCACACTTTTACCACTAAACTATACCCACTACATGCTACATATTTGTTATTGGATATAAATGGGCCTTTTGTCTAACAAAATAATTAGATATAGTTAAGATAGCATTAGAATCATGAAAATTTCAGCATTAACATGTATTTTGTTCCACCGTGTGAAAACTTGAAAATAAATAAATAAATAAATAGCAAAAAATTTAGCCAAATTTCAATAGTGTACTAAAGTTATAAGTATTTTATTTTTTGAAACCTCTTCATTTGAACCATTAGATTTTATAAATTTGGGTAAATTTGACCTCAAACTTTCAAGCTTGTCCTCTGCTTTGAACTAGTAAATTATTTAGAGTATCATTTTAGATTTTAGAAATGTGTTTTCTAATATTCTTTCTCGTAATTCGATTCAATAATTTTATTGGACAATCCTGAAAGATTAGTTTTAGGATATCGGCTTGCGCTTTACCAGTTATATGTATATAATCATTCAATATTTAACTTATTTATAAAAAATCACACTCATTTTAGCCTATGTAAATAAAAGGAATTTACAATCACACTCATGAATAAAACATGATTTAAATAAATATATTATTTTAAATCAAACATCTAACTCCCGATTAATCCCAAGAAGCCGTCGCGCCACACTTTTCAAATGACAGACCCAACATTTCAAAGCCACGCCGCAGCAAATAATCCTACCCAAACAGGAGGTTCGTTTATGACAAATGAAAATTTGTTGGATAAAATGATGAAGGCTAGGAAGGAAGATGGTAATGATGACAATAAAATTTCAGGAGAAAAAACTTCCAAAACTAGCGCATTTTTGCAGAAACCCAAGTGTTCAAATAGACAGAAAGTAAGCAAATATTCCCATTTAGATGTATTGAAAACAATTTGAGCCAACAGGCATAATCATCATCATAAACTGAAGAAAATTAAATTTTTCGGAGCAACAGTGGAACCAAAAAGAAAGATTAGGAATTTAGGATGGCCCTCAGATCTCCAAATGTGTAATGAACCTTCTCATAGTTATATATATATTATAAAAATGTTACCATAAATTGATTATTACAAGCAAAAAGTTCTCTTCCATGGATTGTTTATCTTAAATTTTCTATTGGTGTAATAACCAACAAGCAGAGCCAATAACAATCTAACAGGTAACAAAAAGGTAGACTAAGCCTCACTAAAGAACTCAAAAAATATGTCAATCACAATTTTCAACGAAAAAACTATTTTACTAATTACAGTTTTGATATCAAGAGGCAAATTAACTGATGAACAACAAACTTAGAAATAAACTTCTTCCCCACTTCATTAACCACATCCTAGCAAAATCATTTTAAAAGAAAGAAAATAAACTTCCCCATAAATTCTTAAGTTACTCAGTCTCAACTATAAAAATTACCAACTAACGATTTACAATTGAAGGAAGCCGGAGACGAATGACAGAACTCTACCAAAATTGGGATTGCATCTCCAGTAAAATAGAGTCAAAAGAACAGTAGGATTAAAAAAGAACCAAAAGTAGCGTAACCCCTCATGTGCAAAGATCCTTCAAAGCTACCTTTTCCCTTTCTTAGATGTCTTTCCATTCTTGGTGTTAAAGGCATACCTTTCAGCTTCACCATCATCATCATCATCCCCACCCTTCCTTCGTTTCTTGTTCACTGCACTTTCTTTAATTTTCTGCAATTTTTGAAGTAGAATATTGAGAATAAATATATATATATATATATATATATATATATACACACACATAGAAACAATATGAACATGGCTACAACAGATAAGTTCCTAATGAGAATATGCAAGGAATTAGAATACCATTTGAGATATTCTTTTAGCATCTGAAACTCTCTCCAATAATAATAAAACTTCAGCCTCCTCCGCTGGATACTCAGGTAACTTTTTTCCTACAAATTTCAAAACAAGCAATAACAGAAGATAAGCTCTTACCTACCCTCCAATGATTCCTATGTTCCACATAACATGGATGGCTGTAGAAAGAAAATATACCGATAAGCTGTTCTATCTGAATGTACCATTCCACTTCATACTGGTTTACTAATGAAATGGCTAATCCAGACCGCCCAGCACGAGCAGTCCTGCCGACACGATGGATGTAATCCTGCATCAAATTTAAGAAGATTTTAAAGTGAGTTAGAACTAATAAGAAAATCATGCTACATTCGCAGAATAACATAATGACTATCAAATCACTCAGTTTTAACAACTAAAAAAAAGATTAATGTCATATGCTAATTTGAAACCATTACTAACAAAACCAGCTTAAATACTCGAGATGATTGTGTAAAGAATATGCAACAGATAAATAGTGCTTCCAATTCAAAAAATGAGTTGTGGCACAAATATAAGAACTCTGAACACCTTCAATTCTGGAAGATCTTACATTCCTGCACCAACGTCGTTGAAATTAATTGAAAAGTTGCATCCAAATAAAATATAACAGCCTTCTGGTAGAACTTATTGAATCACAAAAAGGCTAACGTGAGAATCAACAATGAAGAAAAAAAGCAACTCAAAACTTCGGAATGTCAAATATTCATGAAATCTATCTGAGCCTTACATGAGATTTTGAATTCAAGATAACACCACCATTTTGATTGCATCAACAAAGGCATTCCCCATACATGGGGTTAGAGAGGTCAAAAAAGTAAACATTTTTCTTAAACAGAAAGGATGCACATGTAGATAACCTTCTAAGAAGTGTATGCATCACTGCACTAGTACTAGCATGAATTGAAAATACAAAATTTTTGAGTGGTTAGGTGCATGTAAGCACATAAGTTCAAGTCATTGATTGGAACAAGCTCAAAAACTTAAAATACTCAAAATAATGACCTTAGAATTGCTGGGAATGTCATAATTTATGACCAAATCAACTGTTGGTATGTCAAGTCCTCTACTAGCAACATCAGTGCATATAAGAATGTTGCAATCTCCAGCCTTGAATTTATTTAATGCTCCCAGTCGCTTTGTCTGCCATTAGATATTCATGAACAGCATAAAAATTGGTAAGGTTGCAAAAAGAAAAAAATCAACAAAATATTAGAGACAATAGGTGAAATTTATCGTTCACAATAACTCCAACCAGCAAAATTTGACAGCACCTGGCTCATTTGACCGCTGATGGGTATCGCCTTTAAGCCAAGGTTTCGGAGGAGCAAAGCCAGAAGTCTTGTAGAATCACAAGTACGAGTGAAGATCATGGATGTGCTTCCAGACATCTCAGTCAGAATGTAAACAAGATAGCAGTCCTGACAAAATTATGTACCCAAACATACAATAAAGTCAACGGACAAAAAATATAATAAATGATAGGTATTTACGCAAATGATTTGGAAAACAAGTAATAACCTATAATTACAAATTGAATGCTCAAATCAAGCTATGGTTTAAATCTGTCGATTACATTTTAATTTATATAATGCAAGGAGTCCATATTTTTTATTATAAAAAATAAAACAAAGGAGAATAACCTCAACAATATTAAAATAAATAATGCCTATTTTTACTATAAATAATTAAGCCATACAATAATTTAGATATCATGATAAATTTTTATGAACATAAAACAATGTAATCTCTCATTCTTCCTTCGGAAATATAATTAGTTAGAAAAAAGTTAATATTCTTTACAACATGACAACTATTTTATTTTGAACAATGCAGATGGAATATGCTGACCTATAAGAATCACTTCTCTTTTACTAAAACTAATTAATAATTACAAAACATGCAAATTGCTCTCACCTAATGTAACAAGAATTCTATAATGCATAAGCATAATTTCATATACTAAAATAAAATTTTCAAATCCTTCAAAAGTAGATAATTGAGAAGCAGTAAAGAAGGCATATATAATTTTAATATTTACTTCAGGGCTTGCATAAGAAATTGATTATATATGAATATGTCCCATCTAATTACATTTTTTATCAATCAAGTCAGACTTTATAAATTTTATTGATATCACTTAAGACAAATATTTGCATATTACAAGAATCTCAGCATCAAGGAAAGAGAGAATGCTTTGTTGAAGAATTCCACAACTACTATATCTATCATCAATCTTATAAATGACAAGAGTTCAAATATATTAATTAGCTAAAAGAAATGTTTGAAAAGAACCTTGTACTTGGCAGGGACCAGACGAAATTGCTGTTTTAGAGTATCAACAGTAGAATACTTGGAGGATGCCTCAATCTAAATAAAAACATAGCTAATGCAATTTCATAATTCCAAAAAAAAATTATAGATATATATTCGGAAAAAAAAAGTTGTTGCATTGAGATATATACCTTTACAGGATTCTTAAGGCAAGCCCTTTGAAGTTTTCCAACCTGCAGGAAACACAATCAAAGCTAATGTTCAAGATGAATACTAACAAAGTAAAGCAAAATAAATTTTGTTCAAGTAATATTATAAGAATTGTATTATTACTAAAAAAGAGCAGCTCCTAACATGTCTTAATGTGTGCAGTCTTACATATACATAATAGAGAAATTATTTCATTATCTGAAACAATAACCTAAAGATTAAGCAACCTAACATGGCTCCAGACTCAATCACTCACTAGGCTACTGCTAATAGATAAATTAATCAAACAAGAAAAATGGTGCAGATAGAATGCACTCAAGTAAAAAAAACACAAAATATTGAGCAAGATAAATATTCAGCTCTATCAGGACTCAGAATCCAAAAATTGCATTAGCAGAAGATGAACTTTCTAGAAAAAGAGAAAATAACATAAATACATATTCATGCAGACCATCAGTTCATTATTTCTGAAATTGCAAATTACATCAAGTAATCATGCACTTAATACTTAAGCAATTACATTTGAAAATGTATGCTACAAGTAGCAAAAAAAGATACTACAGTTATATGCTAGCATCCAGGCAACAGACAAAAATAAACAATTTGAAAAATTAGATACATCATTAAGCAAAAGCATAAACAAAATAGGCATTTTTTATAAAACAAACATAAAAGTTAATATCCACCTTTTTTGTCATAGTTGCTGAGAACAGATATGTCCTGCGTTCTCTGGGAATAGCCTTAAGAATATCATCAATAGCCTTTTCAAAGTCCATGTTGAGCAACCTATCAGCCTCATCTAGAACCTACCATGATCCAAACATCTCAGAAACTTTATTGCCCGGTATTAAATACAAAATTAGAAAGAATGACCACTAATGAAAAAAGATAGGAAATCAACACTGTAATATATATATATATAACAGATAATTTGTCCAAAGTTCCAGAAATAAAGCCTTCAGTTAGAATTAAACGTGTCATCTTATAATCATGAAGACAGTTACCAAATGAAGCAAAAAAAGAAATAAATAGCATCTCCAACAGAATTTTCATTGAGCCAGAAAAGTCAACCCATTTGGTTTAAGTCATAGTTAGGATCTAAATTATCAATAAGATGGCATTTGGTGCATTTTTCAAAGTATATCATGGCCCTTCATCATTGTTAGCTTATATTGCTATTAAAATTATGCTTATATCATTATTAAAATAATGCATAGCATTACACTATAATTTGCCCAAAAAAATAATGGATGAACATTAATTTATTAAAAGTCCTAATTGAAATAGCAATTAAGCTAATAAATACAAATAATATAATTTTGATCCCACAACAACAACAACAACAACAACAAGAAGCCTTAATTCGACTATATGAATCCTTTTCTCCAATGTGTTCTATTGAGTGTCATATTTTCATTTAATTCTAAGAAAGTAAGATTATTTTTTATACAATATACCCAAGTCTTTAAGTCTACCTCTGCCTTTCATAACATAAGTTAAATCTAAAACATCTACTTTCTTAGTCAAATCATCACATGATAGAAGTTTGATGTGAACAAACCACCTAAGACAAATCTCTCATCTTCTACATCAATCCATTCATGGATACATTTGTTTCGCATTTTGTCTCTAAGATTCAAGTCACATGTCCGCCTAAGTATTCTCATCTCAGCAACACTTAACTGAGTTTTATGCTTCTCTTCTAAAGGCCAAACTTCTACGCCATTAAGCATTGCAGATCTCACCATCTTATTAAATATTCCTTCAAGTCTAAGCAATACTTTTCTATCACACAATAGGACCGATGCATTCCTCCAATTCAACCAAACAACCAACTTGAATTCTACTAATAACATCACCATCTATATCAACATCACTTTAAACAATATACCCAAGATATCTAAAACGTTCATACCTTTTAATGATTTGATCACTCATAATTACAACTCTATCACTTGATCTACTACTACTAAAATTATATTCTGCGAATTCAATTTTAGATCTACTTAAACGAAAGCCTTGAAACTCTAATGTAAACCTCTTTAATTCAATTCTTTTTCTGAACTCTTTCTCTAGTCTTCACCACAAAAAGAATAACATCAACGAAAAGCATTACACCAAGGTACATCCTACTAGAAATGTCCAGTGAGAGCTTAATTTATATGTGAGAGTACTTGTATTCCAAGATCCTATCATATCTTAATATTATTTATGAACTAACTTCTTTGCCCACATTCGTTCATAATGTGAGAATCCTTACTTCTTATACACTACACATGAGCGCGGATGTAGCAACCCTTGTACACTTTTCACTATATTCAGGTCATACAACGTGTCACTTCCAGAGGACGCCTCAGCATTTACATAATGATTTAAAGGAAAAAATTTTGATTTTATTCATCTATAATTGTTAGTAATAAGGTAGTAGAATATAACCCTTTAAGCTCAAAGTTATATAAACTACAAAAGCCTTGTAATTGTGCCAAAAGCAATGCAACAATTTTCCAATATGGGCTAACAACATTTAACTTTTAAGAGAGAAGAAAGAGAAAAGAGTAAGAGAGAGAGCTAGAATTAAATGTGTTTTAAATGAACTCTACCATATATTCATTTCATCATCATATGAATCAAAAAAATGCAATGGTACTCTCACAAATCTTCAATATTACTTGAATGAAAAATGGTAACATATATTATTAATTTGCATTTCAAAATCAATACTTATACTACTACTTTATATAATACTAATAAAATAATTGCGTTCATAGGTCAATCTAATCCTATTATAAGAAGGTGATATCAAAGATCACAACTATAAGTTAGTAATCATATATTAGGAATAATTGGTCTTTTATTTCAGTTCATAGTAGAGTGACATTGCAAGTTGGATTTATATTTTAAGTAATTTTTTCAATTACAAAATATATAAAACTTGATGCTATCCCAATTGAAGTGCAGAAATATATAGGAGATTCGTGAGTTTCTTGGCTTACTAAACACTTTAATATTATTTTAAAAACCAAAAAGATGTATGAGGAATGGAGGAAGAGTATTTTGATTTCTAGTTTTTAAGAATAAAGGGGATGCACAAGAGTGTGCAAATTTTAGAGCAATTACATTAATGGGTCATTCTTTAAAATCATGAGAGAGGGTAATTGAACATGGGTTTAAGATGTACTATAAAGATTTCTCATAATCAATTTGGATTTATGTCGAGTAGGTCTACCATAGAAGCTATACATTTGTTGAGAGAATTGATGGAGAAGTATAGAAAGAATAAGGAGGATCAAAATTTGGTTTTTATTGATTTAGAAAAAGCTTACGATAAGGTTCCAAGAGATATCCTTTGGACAGTTCTAGAGAAGAAACGGGTTGATATGACTTATATTCAATTCATTAAAGATATGTATACTAGAGTTGTTACTTGTGCTCAAACAGAAGGAGGATTGAACAAATATTTTCTTATTTCAGTTGGAATTTAAGCCCATATCATTTCGCTTTAGTTATTGATGCTTTTATTGGACATTTACAGGAGGATGTACCTTGTGGTGTATGTTTTTCGCTAATGATATCATTCTCGTGGATAAGGCTAGAGAAAAAGCTCAAGAAAAAACTTAAATTATGGAGGTCTACAATGGAGTCTAAAAGCCTTCTTTTGAGTAGAATTAAAAATAAATACATGGAATGTAATTTTAGTAGTAGTAGCTCTAGTGACAGAGTTATAAATATAGGTGACCAGATTATTAAAAGGTGTGAACAATTTAGAAATCAAGCGTCTATTGTTCAAAGTGATGTTAATATAGATGGGGACTTTATTAATAGAATTCAAGTTGGTTGGTTGAAGTGGAGAAATGCTTCAGACAATTGTGTGATAGAAAAGTACCGCTTAGACTGAAAGGAAAATCATATAAGATGGTGGTGAGACATGCAATGCTCTATGGCGTTGAATGTTGGCCTTTAAAAGAGAAGCACAAAACTAGGTTAAGTGTTGTCGAGCTGAGAATGCTTAGGTAGATGAGTGGCTTTACACTTAGAGACAAAATACGAAATGAATATATCCATGAAAGGATTGGTGTAGCTCAAGTGGCAGACAAAATTAGAGAGAGTTTTCTTAGATGGTTTGGTCACATAAACGTCGACCATCTAATGATCCGATTAGGAAAGTAGATGTTTTAGATTCGATTTAGGTTAAAAAAGACGGATAGATGTAGGAGACTTGGGCATTTTAGATTCGATTTAGGTTAAAAAAGACGGATAGACGTAGGAGACTTGGGTATATTATATAAAAAATGATCTTAATTTAATAGAATTAAATGAAAGTATGACACTCAATAGGACGCAATGGAGAAAAAGAATTCATTTAGCCGACCACATTTAGTGGGATACAAGTTTGTTGTTGTTGTTGTTGTACAAAATATTTTAAATAATCATATTACATCCAAATTAATAAGCAGGCTTTGATAACCTTTTTCAGAAAAATGTGAAATCAGGGGGTGTGCATTTTAAAGGGTACATCTTTCAAATGATTTCATTTTTCACTCATTTTCCTAGTAAAAAAATCAACATATATGAGAAATATTGAGTTCTACTTGCATTCAACCAACATAAAATATTAAAACAAATTTCAACATTTTCTAAAATGTGTCGGCCTATAGTCAATTTGAAAATCACTTAGTTCAAACAATATAACCTTATAAATCATTTATACTGTCACTTGAAATCCAATTGCTTAAGCTTATCACCATAATTAGTTGCATGGCAGAATGATCAATGAGGCATTCAAAAAATCTCTTAAATCACATAAAAAGTTAGAATTATAATATTTGAAAGAGAAGAACCTAAATTGCAAATTAGCAATTTAAATTTCAAAGAAAGGGGGAACAGCGAAGGATAAAGAAGACACAAAATAAAGCGAATGAATCATAGAATCTTCCAAGATGTTACTCAAAATCATTTTTTTTTCTAATAAGAACGGTTAGAAGGAAATTAAGAAAATATTTGAATTATTCTGGTATAGTTACAATTCGAATTTTAATATAGTGTCGTATTCAATACTTTATCATAACTNNGAAAAAACTTAAATTATGGAGGTCTACAATGGAGTCTAAAAGCCTTCTTTTGAGTAGAATTAAAAATAAATACATGGAATGTAATTTTAGTAGTAGTAGCTCTAGTGACAGAGTTATAAATATAGGTGACCCGATTATTAAAAGGTGTGAACAATTTAGAAATCTAGCGTCTATTGTTCAAAGTGATGTTAATATAGATGGGGACTTTATTAATAGAATTCAAGTTGGTTGGATGAAGTGGAGAAATGCTTCAGACAATTGTGTGATAGAAAAGTACCGTTTAGACTGAAAGGAAAATCATATAAGATGGTGGTGAGACATGCAATGCTCTATGGCGTTGAATGTTGGCCTTTAAAAGAGAAGCATAAAACTAGGTTAAGTGTTGTCGAGATGAATTATTCTGGTATAGTTACAATTCGAATTTTAATATAGTGTCGTATTCAATACTTTATCATAACTTAAAAAAGTCTGGAATTTTTATTATCAATTAAGGCTATAAATAATCCTTTATATAACCATGAATGGAAAACTGAAATTGAAATGATACTTCTATTTAAAATTTACTTACAATTCTTCTCCCCCCACTTTAATTTTCAACCAAGGCTCTTCGCCGAGTCATCTCTCTCTTCACTCTAATTGCATGCCTCCCAATTGGGCATGAATTCTAAGGTGGTCATTTTCTTTCTTTTGGCATGCCTCCTAAAGCACATCATAAAATCCAAGAAAATCTATTTGAAGCACATCTTTTGCCTCTCTCTCACACACAAAAAAGGAAATTTGCCTAATATTCCATAGAAACCCTAAATCTTGTTCCCATAATTATGAAACCCAATAAAACCATAAAATCAAAATTCCCATGGTTCCAAAAGGACAACTGTGTAAGTCCATATCTCCAAGTGGAAATTTGTACTAATGAATGTCAAACAAGTAATCAAAATATTGACTAATAAGGTATTCATAAAACAGAAGAAGCAATAAATTCCATACCAAGTACTTCAACATGCGAAGGCTAAAACCTTTTGTATTTGAAAGATGATCCAATAAACGTCCAGGAGTAGCTACCTGCGATAGTGATAAAAAACAATAAAAATGTTAAAAACTGAATTTAAATGAAAAAAAAATGGCAATGGTTCAGCATAAAAATATCACCAAACTAAATAAGCTATCAACTTTTGTAGAACCAAAGAAAACATTAAACCAACGCAGTTAACAAATTCACATTGAAAAGTTTACAAGTTTTGCTACAGCTAAATATTACAATATGCTACCAATAACATATTTTCAGCTACGGCCGTTAAGAAATAAAAAATTAAACAAACAGAAGGGATATGGTATACAAAGAATATTTCTTTACAATGTGTGATAATAGGAAATTGCAGAATCTAGTAAAAAAAGGGCCAGAAAATAATGTAAAAAATGCAACTTTTAAGGTAGCAGGGAGACGAAGATAAGTAATAAATGTATAATTAAATCACAGTGATAATCAATAAAATTCAAGCACCAAGAGAAATGATTTATGAAAATTGAGAAGAATTTTCTGTATAATAAAGAAGAAAATATCCAGGATATGCATGATGGAGAGATCCATATTATAAACAAATGTGGAAAGGAAAAAACTCCAATAGAAATCCAGTCAATTCAAATATTAAGAATAAATCTATATTTGTGACATTCTTAATCCTTATCAAGCATCTTGATAAATTCTATTTCCAAATAAAATAATTCTCATATAACGTACAAGTTTAAAGGAAAAATGAAAATTTTAAAAAACAGAGGAAATACTCAAAAAGTAAATGGGCTCCGAATTAGTAAATAGATTATTTTTTCAGTATATAAAGTTATCGAAATTTCAGTAATAATTAGTCTGCAAGTATAGAACTTATATGTTAAATGTCATAGGCTTGAATACCCTGGGTTTATTATTCAAGATTATGTGGGTACAAATAAGGTTAGAAGTAGTAAAAAAAAGTTGGGAGATTAAAATGGGGAGCCTATGGTGTCAAATTATAAAACAATATACGAAGTTTTCAAAGAAAAATTTATAAATTAGGAAAGACTAATGAACAAGCTAAGAGTATCAAAGAAAAAAATATTAAAATAGATTTTCCATAAAGATACAAAGGTGAGAATGGCACTACTGTCGATAAGAATAGCGAACTCAACGCTTCAATTGACACCAAAAACAACAAAACAAAAAAAGCAACAAGGACGAGGATAGAATAATTGAAAGAAAAAAGGCAATATAAAAATATGACTAAAAACTGTGCAAAAAAAATATATCTAAAAAAATAATGTGAAAATTTTAAAAAGTTTAAATAGTACACATGGATTCACAAGCACAACCACAAACAGTTAGGTAAAGAAAATTTACCAGCACGGACCCCTAAGAAAAAACGGTTCAAGAGCAACCATCAACTACTTTATAACAAAATTTGCAAAATAAGGTAGCGCACTTGTTTACTATATAAATCTGCCCATGTGATATAGGAGCACCTTTCAAGCTTGAATAGAATTCAAAAAACGACAGTGAAGGGCAGGGAGAAGAAAACGGACATTCAAATGAAAAACAGAGAAACAACAGATTAGAAACTGAAACTTCTAACTTTAACTTAATCCAGTAATATAAAACAAACTTCATACTAAATTTTCAAGAATAGCTGCTAGAAATGAGAAATGGCATATTAAAATCAAGCACATAGCCTCTTTTCTTCAGCACCTAGAAAATCATTTCATCGCACTGCACATACAAAGGCTAGATAAATACACAGAAGGGGGTTGCACGGTGCAATTTCTAGCCATACTGAAAATACTGAAAAGCGCAAAAAATAAAAAGATCAAATGTGGAAAATATATGAAAACGTGTTCTAAAAATAAATCAAAGTGGCTTTGTATATATAAAATTGTCTGCCCAAAATGCTGCCAATGAAAGCTAACCTTTCTGGCACGAAGATTAATAGCATAAAAGAAATGTAACTTAAGGACATACTATAATATGAGGACGCTTTGCTAGGGAAATGGCCTGTGCCATCATGTCAACACCTCCAACAAGCTGCAAAGAAGAAAAGGTTGGAAATGCTTATTTAGAAATGAATGGTAAACAGAAGATGAACTTGTTTTAATAAAAAAAGAAAAGCAATCAAAGAGAATCAAAATATCAAACTGAATCGAAAAATATCATGCATGAAAGAACTTCTAAGATTTGAGAGTTAAGACATAAAAAGAGTTATGGAAAGTTTATACTATTTGAAAATGCAGAAAATGATACGTGGGATGATTATAGTGGCATTCTGAATTTTAGCATTAATGCATTCCTCCACAAAAGGCCTAATGCATTCATGCATTCCTCCACAAGTCTAAGCAATACTTTTCTATCACACAAAAGGCCGAGAGCATTCCTCCACTTCAATCATCCAACTTGAATTCTAATAACAACATTATATGCCTTTTAGGTAAAAAGACAACGTAAAAAATTTAATCATTTCGCATGTATGAAAAAAGTATCAGATGTGTTAATCCAATGAGTTGATCAAATTAATATAAAAAAAATCAAAAGAAAAAAGAGTGGACAAAGGAACTTGAATCGAAGTTATTCAAATTAGGCTTTTAATACCTCTTCAACATTTCGCAAAGAAAAATGGAGGACATAGATTCATAGAGCAACAAGTAGTAAAAATTAATAATGATGATGAGACATTTAGATAAAAACTTATGAAAACAAGTGCACCCTATTATAATTACAAAATTCATTAAAATATTATTGTTATGGGTTGGTGGCTAGCCACGATTCGTCCTGAAGATAAAACAAAAACCTTCTTGAAACACCTTAAGCACAATTGCAAAATTCATTCCACGAATATATTTCAAAACAAAAACAGCACGACAACATAGAAACTCAAACAACTAGCAAGCAAAAAGATTAAGCCTAAAAATATGTAGGTTAATGCAAGACATCCTTGGTTACAATACTCAGCTCTAAATACCCTCATGAGTCTCATGTACAGCATACAAATTACTAATGGAACAAGCTTCGTGAATTTTTATAGTAATACAATTATCATCTATATGTCAAAAAAAAAATATTACAAAAAAGACAATTAAGAAGTTTAATTTCACCATTATTTAATTAAAAACGTTAAATACACATTAAGTATCATAAAAACCCCATATATTTGAATCCCTGTCTCTTAATATTCAAAAAAGTTATTAATCTCTCATACATTTATAAACATCCTTTGAGAAAATGTTGGTGATGCCTTTATGCTAAAAAATAATCTAGGAAAATCATGTAATCACACTAACTTTAAAGATGTTAAAGAAAATAATTAATTGATGCAGAATGCCTTTGGACCTAGAGTTTCATGATGCAAATCTAGGAAAAAATAACAAGAATCATTTAAATTCTTAATTCACAAACTTCTAGTTTAGACAAATATTGATTAATTTTGACAAAAATTGATGATATGCAAAAATTGCACATGATAACTTAATAGTCGAATAAGAAGAATTTTGCATTAAAATTTATATACAAAAAAATCATACTATAACAATTTGACAATAAGTTATGCAAGTAAGCTAATCATTGAATGAGATAATGGAAACAAAGCTAAAGGGAAAAAACCACTACAAAATTCAAGGCCTCATGCTTATACAACAAGACAACTTTCCAAAATATCTAATGTCCCCAAAATCTGGTTACGAAAATCACATACAACTATCAATAAATCAAATTAAAAATTCAGGTAAAATTAAAGCAAAAATAGCAAGTAAAATTATTTTTGCATGCCTTAGAACCCCTTATGCAGAATCACAAATGTCCCTAGACTACATTAACAAAATAAGGAACCAGTAGCCATCCCTTGCAAAAGAAAAAATGACTGAACTCTCATCACAAAAAGCCACCCAAAAGATAATGATTGTACGAAACTCGCAGCAATAAAGCCTATTAAAATCTAACTGCATGAAAAATACTTTTCTACTTCTAAGAGTACAAAATTGGACTATTATATATCCATCAGCCCAATTAAATATTAAGTAAATTTATTTTTGTTGGCATCAAAAAACTATATGTAATTACAAGCCTTCCACCTTTTCAATAGAAAACTCACAATATATCAATCCATTATGGATCCACAATCTCTCCACCTTTTTTTTCCATTTCAATGAATAGAAAATTATTAAAAGGTGTGAACGATTTAGATATCTTGGGTCCGTTGTCGAAAGCGATGGTGATATAGATGGGGATGTTAATAGTAGAATTCAAGTTGGTTGGTTGAAGTGGAGGAATGCTTCGGGCCTTTTGTGTGATAGAAAAGTACCGCTAAGATTGAAAGGAAAATTTTATAAGACGGTGGTGAGACCTGCAATGCTCTATGGCGCTGAATTTTGGCCTTTAAAAGAGAAGCATAATAATAAGTTAAGTGTTGCCGAGATGAGAATGATAGGTGGATGAATGGCTTTACACTTAGAGACAAAATGCGGAATGAATATATTCGTGATAGGGTTGGTGTAGCTCCTGTGACAGACAAAATTAGAGAAAGTCGTCTTAGATGGTTTGGTCATATTAAACGTCGACCATTAGATGATCCGATTAGGAGAGTAGATGTTTTAGATTCGACTTGTGTTAAGAAAGGCAAAGGTAGACCTAGGAAGACTTGGGCTTATTGCATTAAAAATGATCTTAATTTATTAGAACTAAATGAAAATATGACACTAAATAGGACGCAATGGAGAAAAAGGATTCATGTGGCCGACCCCACGTAGTGGGATTAAGGCTTTGTTGTTGTTGTTGTTGTTGTAATGAATAGAATGGATATCTCTTTGTTTTCAACTCAATACAGTATTTCTCTTTCTTCCTAGATAGCTTAGGAGCCTTATTGTTCGTACAATCTTCCTTACCTTTTTTTTTTCTTTTTTTTAATTTGTTTAACTCGAGACTCCCTCAACATGCCATTTAACAGCCAAAGCACCTAGGGAAAAAAAACTCCCACTCTTCATCAAGTGGAGCGAGAATAGATAATGTAGCATTACAAGCATTTTAACCTCAGCTACACTTCTGAATGTCAGCCAAAGCTTGATTGTTAGCACCACACATTGAGCTTCCCTCTTGCTTCTCGTAACTTTTTATCATCATTAGCCAGCACCCAAAAAAAATGTGAGCTGCTAGCCAAATTTCTAGGCATTTCCTAACATTAAACTAGATTGCTAGTAATGTTAATAACTGAATGGTAATTTTCCCAATATAACTTTTAAGAAATTGCTCAAAAATCACAAAAATCATAAATTGCACTTGGTAAATATCAAACCTATATGTACAAGAAATCAATGTAATTTAAAAATGCTTACCACCGAGCATTTCACACCAATTTCAGACCCTAATGCTTCAAATTGTTGAGAAATTTGGATCGCCAACTCTCTTTATCAACAAAAAAAGGAATTAAATAAATAGAAAAACCAAATGAGAGTTCAACAATAGCATGTAAAATGAAAGAGAAACCAAGTGAAACACCACATGAAAAGAAAACCAACCTAGTTGGAGACAGTACACAAGCAAAGAATGGTTGTGGCTTCCCAAGAAGAGCTTGGATGATTGGAAGGGCAAAAGCTCCAGTCTTGCCTGATCCTGTTTGCGCAAGTCCAATTACATCCCTTCCTGTGAACAAAAAAGCTGTGAAATTAACTTGCAGAAAAATAATAGAAGACGCTTCAAATCACATTCAACCCCCTCGAATATAATACTGGATTTTGAACTTCTAGTATCACACAAATGATATTTAAACAGAATTTACATCAAATGCAGGGCCAACCCAGAGACTGATGAGCGGTTGGTAGGAAACAAGAAGCCAGCCAAAAATGTAAGGATAAAGTTTCAGCTCCTTCGGATTAAATTTAACATGAACCAACGCACAATAGCCAAAGTTGTCATTTTATAGTCACAAGTAACTTGAAAAGGATGAGAAATTAAGCACAATTACTTGAATAATTGTTATTACAAAAGTAACCACATGTAATGTTATATTGATTTTAGACAATGAGTATCTCCAACAAAATATTAAAGCAACTAAATCCCAAAACCATATCCGCCTTTCCAGGATAAAGAAGTTCAGTAAGATCTAGGCGTACAAGTTCACAGCTTAAAATATTTTCTCAAAAGTAAGAAGAGAAAAGATGGAGACAACTGAGAAAAGATAAGATGGAGACAGAAATGAAAGAAAACATAAAGAGGTTGTTTGGGATCAATTTTGTTTTATTCTTGTTTTTGTTTTTAAAAACATATTTTTTAGTTACTCTAGATGAGTACAGTTAAATCTATAAACCAGTAAAGATTGTCGCCCATTTAATAGTACAATAAACGACAATTTTGAGAAAGAATGAGACAGCTTAAATTGATTATCAATATAAATAGCACAGAAAGAGAGATCGATATAAGTCCAAAACCAGTCCTTCGGAAGCTGAATAGAAAAATTAATGGTTTCAATAAAGAATCCTAGTTAATAAGATAATTGTCAAATTTAAGAATCCTAACAACAAAGCAACACGAGCACATGAAATTAATCATTAAAATCAACTAAAATGCTGTCAAAAAAGCACCTTCAAGGGCATGAGGAATCGACTCCACCTGAATCTTTGATGGGGCTTTCCACCCCAAACTCTCACAAGCTTCGACCAATTGTTCGCACACACCCAAACTCTTAAAGGTCCTTTCATCTCCATCTTCTGCCATGTTAGCTATAATTCTGAGCCAGACGTAAATGGGCTGTTTAGTACCTTAACTAGGATTTAAGGAGGATAAAATCCTAACGGGCTCTTTGGTGGTAGTATTTGAGCAGGATTTAACCTAAATCCTGCCAAACAGCAAAAAATGGCATCTTTAAATACTACAGCATCCTGTTTTGCCTTGAATCCAGAATTTAGTAAAACCGTATGTATGACTTTTTTACGGGATTTTGAGAAGCGGAAGCGGGAAAGGAAAGAGTACTGTTTTCTTGTAGGAGCGGATCGCAAGGAGGAGAAAGATTAAAGTTTCGGAGGTCTTTGTACGCCGCGATCCCGTCGTTTGCGAGCGGCGCGATCCCCCGGTTTTAGGGTAGGAGGTTTTAGGGTAGCAGGCGGGATGGGGGAGGCGGTTTTTATTTAATAAATAATTAATATGTTATTAAATTAATTATAATTAGATAAATTTTTATATAATTAGTAATAATTAATTAATAAAAATAAGTTATATATTAAATTTAATTAAATTGTTAGTTAATTAATTAAATTGTTAGTTAATTAATTAAATTGTTAGTTAACTAATTACTATTAATTAATGAATATTAAATTATTATCTTATATATTTAATTCAAAAAAATTATTAATAATGTTTAATCAATTGAATAGATACTAAATTATTAATAATCATTGTTTATTGCTCGCCGCCGACCACTATCACCAACAACTCCTTATAGCGAGATGCAATACTCTCAACAATGGAGGGTCCTGCTCCAACACCAATCATTTTAGGAGACAATCACGGAGCCAAGAGCATCAAATCTCTGCTTCAGGAAGATTGAGTGTGAATAATGGAAGAGTCTCAAGTAGGGATTACGCAGCACCTATGCAGAGCTCGACAACCGCTACCCGCATTGTTAAATGAAGCTTACTTACCATGAGTGCAATATCCAACGGGAAATACCTTACTCGAGCATACTTATATTGGGCATTCTCCCCACGATGAACCCTTCCTCTGTCAGACAATGATGCTAACCTACCTGATACTACAATTTCCACTCATCTGTCTCATACAGCTCGTGTGGCACTACCTCTACTTTAATGTCGCTCCCAATGATGTCATTCATGACAAGTTACGATGCCTAGTTTGGGAAGAGTTCCCTCTTAAGGATAGGGATCTCTTTCTCGCTCATCGCAACTTTCAAGAATCCTCTCCGATTATCGAGGCAGTCCTCCAACACCGTATGTTAGGGAATCCTCTCCCTTAGTTAATTGACAGCTACAATCACATTAACCACTACCAAACTATCATGCATATTCAGTGTGCATCTATTGCTCTTCTCTATCAAGTATTCACAACCATTCTTAATGGTCAAAGCTCATACCTAATTTTGCTCACTTTCGTTTGGGGGGGGAGGGGCACTATCAACACCTTTTAATGAGCATGACAGACTATTCATGGAGTAGCTCTTCACAAATTGGAGGATCATTGAAGATTCATCCCATCTCTAGAATTCACCTGAATGAGGGAGAGTTGCTCAATGAATACTTCTATAGGTTTTAC
The DNA here is from genome assembly GCA_003013225.1 of Phalaenopsis aphrodite. Classification (NCBI taxonomy): domain Eukaryota; kingdom Viridiplantae; phylum Streptophyta; class Magnoliopsida; order Asparagales; family Orchidaceae; genus Phalaenopsis; species Phalaenopsis aphrodite. The sequence goes on from NEWO01000715.1 coordinate 50,266, forward strand.
ACTAAAGCTCGCTAGATTTTGGGAATGGATATGGAGTTGCTGAGAGGAGTCTTTCTTGAAGGGAGGCACCTAGGATATTAATGCAAGAGGTGGTGTGCTCTTATGTCAATCTTGTTCATCATGTCGAAACTCATATCATTGCATATGAGGAAGAGCAATTAAAGTGATTTGGTTGCAAGCGCAAGAGTAACATTGGGGATACCAATCAAATCTCGTTGTGTAGAAAATCCGAGCAACATAAGAGTCATGGTTGCTTCCTCGACCAGTAAACCAATGGTGCAAGTTTTGATCAGAGAAGGATTATAAATTGTTGAACATATCATGCACGACATTTTGATGCCCATCAAGGATAAAGAGACTATTAAGCAACTTTGCCACTGAAAATCTAACTCGAGGAATCATGATCAATATAGTTACTTCGGCTGAAGTCGTGGTCACACCACCTAAGCATATAGATAGCTTAAGAAAGAGATTAAAAGAGTGGTTTGACATGAGTACATGAATTAGTTTGTGTTTACTAGACCGACTAGTACTAACAACACTACCAATATGGGGCAACAAAAGTAGAAGCAATTCATGAGAGTCGTTAGATTGTTGGAGAAATTCAAACAATTGTCGGATCCATGTTGTTATCCGACGAAGTCCTTGTCTTTGTACATGGAGAATGAATGTAGAATAAATTGTGCTTTATGTCCATCACTTTTGATGATTTTGACCTAGAAGGAGTCCGAGTCCCTTTCATTATCAGAGCAGGAATTGGCAAACCCTGCTACATCATGAAGAGAATTTTGATTAACAATTATAACTTTGTTGATGTTCTATTCTAGTCCACCTTCCTCTCCAAACTAAATAGATAGAAACTTCACCGTGCATCTAGATCATTGTATGGGTTTGATAATTGACCAGTAAGGGTTGAAGGAATGATAAATCTTCACATCATAATGAGAGAATTTCCTCAACAGTCAACTCACCCTATCTAGTTTATTATTTTCAAGTTAGAATGAATCTGCAACACTATCTTCAAAAGTCTTTATAGTATATCTTTAACATCGTCACTTTTGCATCACACCTTAAACTCAAGTTCCTAAGCCCATGGTGCAATCATGCTTCCTTGAGCAAGCCCAGTTGCACTCATAAGTACTACTTAACATAAAATACTTCAATCTATGAGATGATGATGCATCTTAACGAGCTTCTGAACCGACTCGCAATTACACAGTTATTTAAGTTTGTAAGAGATGGTAAAAAACTTGGCCCAATTTATATTTAGCGGCTAGTGTACAAAATCAAAATGTTATGAAATTTAGAAAATAGTTTACACACTAAGGGTACTTCGTAAGTATACATATCATTTCAAGTAATATAGGACTTTTGTTTAAAGACCCCAATATCAATTCCACAGAGAAGCAAGGTAAGAAATCTCTCAGGCTAATTCTAGTTTAATGTTATCAGGTCTTAGTTTGGAATTTTTGAAAGTTTGGTTTTCCTAAATTTAGTAATTTACCATAAAATCAAAGTTAACGAAATTAAATAAAAACCTAATCTACAGAGATTGGTTAAAAATTTGAAAGCTTTATATAATTAAAATCCCTTTCTCTTTGCTATGAGATTATAATCTAGGTAGAAATCAAATGTTTAAAGTTTAAAATGTTGTATTATGAAAAATAGAAACATTTCTGGTTCTTTACCCTCTTTCAAGTGTATAAAGAATATTGACCAATCTAATGTGGTAGTGCTGATTAGATTCTAGCCTACCACTTCTAGATTACTAACTGGACCCTCTTTATAGGACCTACCAGGGTCCCTTAGTTCCAGCTTTAGTCTAAATTGGTAAAAAATCTAGCCTGTCACCCTGGAAATACCAATTTTATGTTCATCAAAACTTATCTCCCTATCTATTTGCACTCCCATTAGATTGTGATTCCCATCCTCGTAATGTTAGTGTGGTACTCACTAGTGAGGTGAAATCATAGTCCTCTTGGTTTTTTATGTTTCACAACGGATTTTATTATTACAAATGATCAGTTTTCAAAGTAAATAAGAATCGCTGAAAATACCATCAAAATTTTGAAATAAAGGAAATCTTCAAACCATTCTAATCCCACACATGATTAATTCTCATCACAAGGAGAAAGAATGAGGAAAACCACTCACAAAGTATGAAGAAAACACAATAGAAAACTTCATTTAAATCAAAATAAATTCACTAGGAAAATGTTTAAAAAAATTATAAGATAATGAAGAGCACAATACTTAGCTTACTCCCTCTAAAAGAAAGATGAAAATCCCTCCAACGAAATCTCCTACTGATTCATGCAATGCTCATACAATTTCTTACAGATATCTCTTCAAATCACCACTAATCTCTCCAGAAAAGGTATAAATCTAAGTTTCCTACTCATATCTATGAGCTCTAGATGTTCTTGGAGATTTCAAAAGTTTAAAATGTCAAAAGGTGCCTTCTCAAGTGTCAAATGCTGCTTAAAATTCCCTAAATTGAGCAATAACCATCCAAAAAGGTTACTGGTACTATGGCGCTATAATTGGCACTATGACACATGTTTCTTAAAGTGACTAGCGCTATGGTGCCAGTTTGGGCACTATGGCACCAATTTAAAATTTGTGGAGACTCCAATTCACTCCATTTCACTTCATTTTGCCACGTTTCAACTCCAATCTTGCTCCAACAAAATGTGCTAGATCAAAATTTTCTTCCTTGCTCGATTTGGCTCCAAATTGCACCGTTTTTGCTCCATTTTCTCCAAAAATTCATTTATTGCACCTAGAACCAAAAACATGCAAAATACATTTCATTAAAGCACAATATCATAAAAATGTACATAAAATAAGCATTAAATGTATATTTAAAACTAATAATTTTAAGGTGTATCAGCTTCCCCCGTAGATGATTGATACACCTAAAACATATAGTATTTATGTACACATTTTTATACATATTTTTGAGAAATTGTGCTTTAATGAAAGATATTTGTGTTTTTTTCTTTTAGGTACAATCAAATGGATGAAAATTGGTCAAATGAGTTAAAAAAGAATAAGGTGCAAAACATGAACTGAGGCGCTTAAGCGCTTAGGACTGGCGCTTTTGCGCTAGTTAAATAGAGAGAGCCACTCCTAAGCATCAGGTACCCCATGCTTAAGCACTAGAAGTATTTATTTGATGATTCATTGAATTTGGATGAATTTTTGAGAAGGTGTTTGAAGCAACCCTTGGTGAAAACATGAGAAATAGTTAATGGACACGAAAATTCATTCAATGGGCTTTTGAAAGGAGGCAACTTTTAGAAGATTTGAATGGGGACACATTTTCAAGAGACACCAAGGCACCTCTTAGATTTTTATAAAAGAAGAGATTAGGGGGGAGAGATAAGCCGTCAAGCCATCCAGAACAACCAGTGCCAACCACCACATACGCTGCCACCGCTGCCCATCACCGTCGCCTCTGCCGCCCGTTGCCATCGCCGCCTCTGCCCACCTTTTTTTTAAAGTTTTAGTTTGTATTCTAAGTGAAGGAAGATATTCAAAGCAACTTCAAGACATTTGGTGGAGAGGATTTGAGATAAGTTTTTATTATGACTACATTTAGTTTTAATTTAGACTTCTTGTTTGTGTGCACAATTTCTACTTTCAAACTCAAGTGTGGTTGTGTTTTTTTGATGAATTCTGAGTAGTTTTCTTTATCATTTTTCTTAAAATGAAAAGTGATTAAGTATTGGAGGGAATGTGTGTGAAGTATTAGACTTTAATGTTGGAAAAAGTTGCGATGATTTTAAACCTTGTACTTCATTCACTGCTTAATTTGACCAATTAAGATGTTAATACCCATTGTGAGAACATATAAGATCTGAGATGGTATTATCTCAGTCAACAAATGGTAAGAATCGCATTTGATTTCATGGATGAGAATGTAGTTCATGGGGTTGAGTGCAAATAAATAGGGAAATAAACTTTGAAGGGTGTAGAATTAGAGGACTTTAGAGTGACAGGCTAAAGCCCCAAATTTGATTTATTGTTTTAGGTTTTAATATGAGATGTTAGCCTCCAAGTGGAGGGAGAAGAGGGAACTCTAGAGTGAGAGCTAATATCTTCCTTATCTAACCCGTCTTCAAGACTATTAAAACTATAGATTAACAATTGTTCTTTATAACATCTCTAGTAAGGGTAAAGAATATTATTGCTCCTATTTGACACAACACAATTATAATACTTCAATAACATAATTCTTATACTTATTACTAATTCATGATAAGGGAAAAAAGTTTATTTATATTGCCTTTACCTTGCAAATATTTAATTAAGTTAGTTGGTTGCTTACTTTATTTGTAATTATCAAAAATTACAAAAAGAATCAAACTTCCATTCCTATTATAGTATCTAGAGTTTAAGTAAGAATATTTTGCTAAGTAGAATTTTGATATCAAATTTCTTTTGTTTGGTAAGTTGCATGTTGTAGATTTTCCTATGAGTTTGATATTAGGGGCTTAATCAAAAAGTCATATATTACTTGATAAAAATACATGTACTTGTGTAGTATCCCATATTTAAATATTATAATTGCATTCTTATTTTCTTGGAAGTTAAGAATTTGCCTAGCTTTTGCTTGGGATCAAGTTCTTGGCTTTATTGCAAAGTAAGAATTATTATTAAGGAAATTAATCATATAATCACATATATCACATTAAAATATATAAAGAGAATTGGGATCAAGTTTTTGACATCGTTGTTGGGGATAAATAAAAAAAAATGCAAAATTTTTGAAGAGATTTTTAGAAAGAAAAATTTTTATTTTTATAAAGTCTTATTTAAACTTCTTAGATTTATTATAGGAATATTGTAGTGTTGTTTTTATAGAAAGCTCTTGTTTGTGTGTTTTTTATTTTATTTTAAGTGTTTTATAGTAATTTATGTGTAGTTCAGGTTCCACAGAACTAGTGCCCTATGATTTTGAAATAGAAATAACTATTAGAAAAATTAAAGAATTAAAAATTACTAAAAAAATAAAATATTTCAAGAAATGATAAATCAAATTAATCAAAATACTAAAGAGTTTAGACCTTTAATAGATTATTCAAACCATATGATGAATGAACTTCATTATAGTATTCAAAAACCATTTGTAATGACTAATTCATTTGAACTTAAACCCGCTATTATCCAAATGATATCAAATAATCAGTTTGGGGGAGAGCCAATTGAAGAACCAAATTTATATCTTGCCAATTTTCTAGAATTGTGTGCTACATTTAAATATGATGGTGTATCAGATGATGCTATAAGACTTAGAATTTTTCCTTTCTCACTGAGGGACGAGGCTAAGATATGGTTACATCCGTTAGCACCTGAATATATAAGAACTTGGGGTGATTTAGCGCAAAAATTCCTTGTTAAATATTTTCTACCGTAAAAAACTGTGAAGTTTAGAAATGATATTACATCTTTTTATCAGTTTGAAGGGGAATCTTTTTATGAAGTCTGAGAAGAATTTAAAGAACTTCTGAGAAAGTGTCCATACCATGCTATACCAGATTGGTTAATAATTCAAACTTTTTACAATGAATTAGCTAGATCTCTTAGATCTATTATCGATGTCATTGCTGGTGGTTTATTGATGTCAAAACCATTTCATGACGCTTATGCTTTACTTGAAGAGATGACTAATAATAATTTTCAATAACCTTCTGAAAGGGTAAATCATAAGAAAGTAGCCAATATTCATGAATTTGATACTTTTACATTGTCAGCAAATCAAGTTGTTGCAATTTCAAGAAAGTTAGACTAATTTGGAATGAATTTTTCTCAACAAATAGAAATGATTAAAGAGAATTTATTAAGCCAAATGGTAGATTCTCAAGCATCATTAGAAACTTTGAATGCCATAAACAACAAACAGAATAACTCATATTCAAACTATTATAACCCAGGTAGGAAGAACCATCATAACTTTCACTGGAACAATACCTCATGTGGTAATAATCAGCAATGGGGGAATAGTTAAGTAAACCCATTGGGAAAATGGAAAAAATCAAGGGAATAGTAATTATAGACCTACTTATTCTCCAAGTTTTAACAGTAATCCACAATTTAAGGAGAAGAAGTTGTCTATAGAAGAAGTGGTATTACAAATGGGAAATCAGTTACAAAGTCAAGAAACGACAATTAGAAATATTGAGAATCAATTGGGACAAATATCAAATTCATTAAGTAATAGATCATAAGGAACACTTACTAGTAATACTGAAGTAAATCCAAAAGACCAGAATAAAGAGCAAGTAAAAGCCGTTCAACTTAGAAGCGAAAGAGAATTGGAAGTTAGAGTTCAAAAAGATATTGAAGTAGATAAAAAAAAATTGAAGAGCCTAAAAAGGACACTCCGAAAGGTTTAGAGATACCTATTTATCCACTTAAATTTGACTTGGAAAAACCACCACCTCCATTTCCTCATAGGCTCCGTCAACAACAGTTGGATAAAAAATTTTCAAAATTTCTGGAAATCTTAAAGAAGCTTACAATTAATATTCCATTTGCTTAAGCCTTTGAACAAATGTCAAACTATGTGAAGTTTATGAAGGATATTCTTAATAAGAAAAGATAGTTTGAAGATAATGAGTTTGTTGCACTAAGTGAGGAGTGCAGTGATATAATTCAGAAAAAGCTTCCTGAAAAGCTTAAAGATCCTTGTAGCTTCACAATTCTATGTGCAACAGGAGATAGATTTTATGGGAAAGCTTTATGTGATTTAGGTGCTAGCATTAACTTTATGTCATTATCAATATTTGAAAGATTGGGAATATAAGAAATATCCCCTACCACTATAACTTTGCAATTTGTAGATCATTCAATAAAATATCCTAAAGAAGTTATAGAAGATGTCTTAGTGAAAGTGGATCAATTTGTCTTTATTGTTGATTTCATTGTGTTAGATATGAAGCAAAATAAAGAGATATCTATCATTTTGGGGAGTCCATTCCTAGCTAAAGAAAGACCAATGATAGATGTGCAGAAAGGGGAATTAATTATGAGCATCATTGATCAGACAATTACGTTTAATATTTCCAAATCAATGAATTATCCTGCAAAAGGTAAAGATGATGAATGCTATAGAATGGATGTGATAAGATATCCAAGTGAATGTCGTTTCAAAACAATTTATGAAGAAAAATTGGAAATGAAAAAGTTGGAACATGAGAAAGAAGAAGAATTAGATCAATTTAAAGATTTTTACAAGGAAGATTAAAATTATGTTCAAGAAAGTTTTGAAGTTTTGGACACGACAGAAAAAGATATATCTTTTTATCCATCAATTGAAAAATCTCCTGATCTTGAGTTGAAGTAACTTTCTGAACATTTAAAGTATGTCTTTTTAGGTGATTCCTCAATATTACCTTTTGTAATTTTCTCAAAATTAACTATAAAAGAAGAAATGAGTTTGATGAAAACTTTGAAGATTACAAAAAAGCCTTTGGATAGACAATTGCTGATATAAAAGAAATCAGTCCTTTAATTTGTATGTATAGAATTCATATGGAAGAAAATTGTAAACTCAGAACTGATCCTTAAAGGAGATTAAATCTTATTATGAAGGAAGTCTTATGAAAGAGATTTTAAAGTGGTTGGGTACTGAAATTAGCTACCCTATTTCAGTTAGTGCATGGGTTAGTCTGATTCACTGCGTTCCAAAGAAAGGAGGAGTGACTTGACTATGAATGAACCTAACAAGTAAATACCAATAAGATAAGTCACGAGGTGGTGAAGGTGTATTGATTATAGAAAATTAAATCTCACCACTAGGAAAGATCATTTTCCATTACCCTTTCTAGATCAAATGTTAGATAGACTAGCTGGGCATAAATACTTTTGCCTTTTGGATGGATATACTGGTTATCACGAAATACAAATAGCTTTTGAGGATCAAGAGAAAACATTTGTTATCAGTCCTTATAATACATTTGCTTTTAGAAGAATGCTCTTTGGTTTATATAATGTCCCAGTTGAATTTCAAAGATGTAAGATGGATATTTTTTGTGATCTAATTGAAATAGGAATTGAAGTTTTCATGGATGATTTTTTAGTGTTTAGAGCTTTATTTGAATCAAGTTTATAACATTTATCAAAAGTTCTTAAGCGCTATGAAGAAATAAATTTGGTCCTTAACTGGGAAAAATATCATTTTATGGTAGTGGGAGGAATTGTTTTGGGACAACAAATTTTAGAAAATGGTATGGAAGTAGACCCTTCAAAAATTCAAGTGATCACTGATTTACCTTACCTAACAAGTGTGATGGAAATTAGGAGTTTTTTAGGACATATTGGATTCTACAGGCTGTATATTAAAGTCTTTTAAAAATTTTCTAAGTCTTTATGCCATTTACCTGAAAAAGATGTAATTTTTAATTTTGATAAGGAGTGTCTAAAAGCTTTTGAATTATTAAAAGAAAAATTAGTCACTGAACCAATTATTGTTTCACCAGATTGGGAAAAACCTTTTGAATTGATGTGTGATGCTAGTGATTATGCTGTTGGAGTTGTTTTAGGACAACAACATGATAAGATTTTCAAAGTAATCTACCATGCTAATAGAACTCTTAATGAAGCTCAAATTAATTACACCACAACTGAGAAAGAGTTGATAACAGTAGTATATGCTTTTGATAAATTTAGATCATACTTAATTGGAACTAAATGTATTATGCATACTGATCATTCTGCTATTAAGTATTTAATGAAAAAGAAGAATGCAAAACCAAGACTTATAAGATTGATTCTTCTTTTACAAGAATTTCAGTTTGAAATAGTAGATAGAAAGAGAGTTTAGAATCAGATTGCTGATCATTTATCCAGGCTTGAATTAGAAAAACCACTCTGTTTTGAAAAAAAAAGATAAATGAACATTTTCTAGATGAAGAATTATTCAATGTTAATGAGTGGTGTGTTCTATGACATGTCGACATTGTAAACTTCATTGCAGTGATATTATACCCTATGAAAGGACATACCAACAGAAGAAGAAAACTTTATCTGAAGTTAAGACTTATTTTTGGGATGACCTATTCTTATATAAACAAGGAAAGGATCTTATTATTCGAAGAAGTGTGCCTTTAGAAGAAACTTATGAAATTATCCAAAAATGTAATAATTCTGATTTTAGGGGACATTTTGGTGTTGATAAAACAACATACAAAATTTTGTAATATGGATTTTATTGTCCTAAAATCTTTAGATATGTTAATGTTTATATCAAAACTTGTGATCGATGTCAATGAGAGGCAATATTTTTAAGAGAAATGAGATGCTCCTCAATTATGTGTTCAAAGTTGAGATATTTGACTTTTAGGGATTAGATTTCATGGGACCATTTATACCATCTTTTGGAAATATATATATATTGTTAGCAGTAGACTATGTATCCAAATGGATAGAAG